>JAWPHD010005799.1:0-155838 GCA_037043455.1 Cyrtodaria siliqua | reverse complement strand
ACAGAGTCTTAACAAACAAAGCTGTAATGGTTGTATTCATCTCTATTGAGCAGTTTATGATTGGTATCGGACATTGTAGCCTAAAACAATAGCCTGCTTTAATGTTTTAACATAATGGTATTGTATGTTGACACTATTGAATTATATACTTGATATTTAAGAGGTATGCGTTTTTTGAGAGAGGCACGGCAGTCTATTTCTTTTTTTGAAACTCGCGATGTCCCGGTATTATTTTGAATTTATATATATTATACATTATATGCGTTTTTGCAATCATAATGAAAACTTATTTGAATAGTTCAAAGCAAGCTGTTATTTTTATATTATTAATTGTTGAGTATATTGCATCAGTAATGTACTAAAAGATAAGTTTAACAGTGAAAAAAAATGAAAACTCCAAATTGTATTAACCTTTATTGATTTATATGCCAGCAGGTTTAAAGTCACACTGATGCTAAATTATACGTTTAGGTATTAATGCTTGATAAAGTATTCAAGAGTGTCGGGTGTCCTTTTAACGTCAAATATGCATTTTCATACTGCAAAAAGAAATATAAAAATATCGGACAGGGAAAGTAGCATTCAAGGAGGACAGTCAACCATAAAACACAGAAACAAACACGCAAACAGACAAACAAGAAGGCAAACGTAATAATAAATGCAAACGACATCACAAACACAAAAGGGTTGACAATAGGGCTACCGCTATATGTTCGCGCTATGTATCGTTTGTATATAGAAGCCAGTATAGTTTTAACGCTATATAATGCGGTGAAAGAGAAAGTTGATTTTGAAACATGTCTAGAAACATTATGCTCCAAACATTTAAGAAGATGTATAACAAAATTAAGATTATCCGATCAGTGTTTAAGATTAGAAACAGGGAGATACTCTAGAGGGAAGACAGAGAGAAACGAAAAGAGTGTGCCAAATTTGTAACACTAAATATATTGTTGACGACTACCATATTCGATCTGTACTACTTAATCTAACATTAGAAACAAATACATTCCTAGATATTACACAACTAGACCAAGGATGTTTAAATTTGTGGAATTAATTATACAAAAATAGTATTCTTAGTTTAAGTAAATTCATTTCCGATGCAATTGTTTTAAGGCTATCTACATCCAATTTAACAAAAGAATAAAAGCTAGATATATTTTCAAAGAACATCCTTGTTTATTATTGACATACCATACTATGTGTATTTTTTGTTTTGTTTAAGTATGTATAAAGCAAACAAAAACGTAATGATTATTTTGCTGTATAAGCAATGTTAAGATCTGTCACGTGTTTGTATAAAATATTATCATAATTGTCATATATTTGTAATGGTAAAAACCTGTAATAGTTTAAGTCAATAAAAGTATCCGTATAAGAGACATAATGCTTGGGTTTGATATGTGGTTTGATAAAGAAATGTTTGTTTGGGTCAATATGTCGGTTATATAAGAAATATAATGCTTAGGTTTAATATGTCGTTTGGTAAAGACGATATATCACTGGAATATATGAGTGAGACCTAGCGGGGCGGGCCATATATCACTGAAATATATGCTTGAGACCTAGTGGTGCGGGCCGATTGGAACATCTACTATATATCACTGCGTGCGACCTAGTGGCGCGGGCCGATTGGTACATCTACGATATATCACTGCTGGAATATATGCGTTAGACCTAGTGGAACGGGCCGATTGGTTGATGTAACGAGATAAGCATTAGTAGAGTGAGCAATATTTATGTTTTGTGCAAGGCACTATTTTGGTATTTTAAGGGTATGAACATACAAAAAGGAACATAGTTATATTATCGTGTATTACATCTCCTATTGCGACCAACTTCACTTATTTTTTTTTTGGAAATGTTGCCTTGGATGGTGCTCGAACCCTGACCTTCCGGGTCGGCTGAACAACGTAGACAACTTCCTAACCAACATCACTAAAGGCGAGTTGTACTACCGCGAGTTAGAATTAAACTATTATCCAAATAAATATTATATGACAACATCTGATTGGTTCCTATTATTCTGAATTTGAGCGATCCCCTATGGTACGTTTATATAGTATATATTGGTGGCAGCATTTCGTGCAATGCTTTTATGTTCTATGTGTCAATTTAGTGAAACTCTTTACCTTACATTCAAATAAATTACATACATAGTTAAGATTAGTTTTTTTTATCTCATTCACCAAATATATTAAGAAGATGTTTGTTTTCGTAGGAAATCGTTTAACTTAAAAAAATCACATCTACTGTATATTTGTGAAGATATACGTTAACATAAATGACTCCCTACATCTGTCTGTAAAAGTCAATAATATTTGCTTGCAACAGAATTGTTGTTTTTGTGCATTAAACATTTATATCAATATCAAATTGACAAGTATTGTCACTATACTGTTTTAAGTCTTGCTCATGTGACATAAGCTAGTTGGTTTTACTTCTAATTCTGTTTTATCGATATCGAATAAATAAAGTACAGCGTAATAATCTGTGAACACTATATATTATGTCATTGGCTATTTTAACTTTAATCCTAACGTATATCTAAATAATCTTAGTTCCAATTAATCATAAAGTACACAGGTTTTTATTCCGATGACACCTAAATATTTTTTCTTTTTATCTAATTTGATGGTGAAAAAATTAATACTACATTTTTATGATATTTCTGAATCAAACAGTGGCACTATTGTAAACACTGAGCTCCCGAAGCCAAACAAGTATCCATACACTCCAGCTTTCGTTCTGATCCACTTTTCTGACACGAATTAGCGTGCTTATAAAATGTTGAAAAACAGCATTGCTAATTCAAGATATGCAGTCAAGTACATTAATTATGACTTTTATCTGGTGTAGTGATACAAATTTTAACAAAAAGGTATAATGGTTGTATTTATCTATAATGAGTAGTGTATCACATATAATGTTCGTGGTAATTTAAAACAATAGCCTCGTTTAATAGACTAACCTAATGGTATTATATATTGGCAGTATTGACTTAAATGCTTGATAAGTTCATTTGGGTTGTGTTTTTTGTTTTAAAGGGACACACGGCAATCCTGCGTTTAAACCTCGTAGCCCTTCGTGTTTCGTATTATAGATATTTATTTTTTTGACTAATTAATTTTGAATTGTTCAAAGCAAACTGTTTTTCTCTGCATATTTCATTTTACTGAATATATCAACAATAATATATTTAAAGCTAAAAAGAAATATAAAAATATCGGACAGGGAAAGTAGCATTCAAGGAGGACAGTCAACCACAAAACACAGAAACAAACATAGAAACAGACAAACAAGAAGGCAAAAGTTATAATAAAAGTAAACGACATCACAAACACAAAAGGGTTGACAATAGGGCTACCGCCTTGGAACGGTCAGTGGCAAAGTAGGCCACTGGGGGTTTAAACCGGTTCTAAGGTGAACCAAACCTCACACTTACCCTACTGTTATCCCATTAAAACAGGACAGTGTAAATAAAGAAATCCCTGCCATGATCTAATCTCTAACCAGCAAGGCAGCATCAATAGTCAATATAAGTAAAACACAAATATGCTCGTGCAAATATAATACAAAAGAAATAGCATAAACAGCCACAATGAAGATACTCAATGACTTGGCAGAAGTCAGAGCAACAAGAGAATAAACCATTAAGGACACGACAAGAAAGATCACGACAAACATCAAACGCTACCGTCCCAATGGGCTTTAGGTAGGCGTAATCATAGGGTCCACAGCTTGTCCGGTCATCGTACAATTAAAGAGGAAAGCATAGTGGCAAACTGTAAAAGGGTCCACCACCAAGCATGCAGTACGTTGCAAAATGATAGGGTCATAACCTCTTTTGATAAACTTTTTAACAAGTTTAACAACGATAGTATGAAAGTGACCATGACCAAGAATCTTACGAAGTTTATAAATCACATCACCATATAAGTCAGGTTTTGATAGTCCTTGTCGCAGAAGAGTCCTTAAATTACTTTTATATTTGGAAAAAAGATCAGGTCAATTCGACTTTTGATAAAAAAAATCGGACAGGGAAAGTAGGTAACATTACGAAGAATTGAAGTTACCTGTTATTTTTGTAATTGCAGCATGCTTGACATCAACATGATACTGGATTAATAATAGGTGCGAATTTTAACGATTTTATTATTTACTTCAAGATTACATGCTGTCCCTTTAAAGACTATTATTCAAACGTAAAATGTTCCGTATTACCTATTTGCACCACGCATGTCGGTGTATATGTACATGCAAATTTAATGTTTAAGTGAGAGGTGTAATGTTGTATTATTTTGTTTAATATGCCACGCACGATGTAATGCTTTATGATCGCGTTTAATATGTGGTTTAAGTAAGATATGTAACGCGGTATGCTTGCGTTGAAAATGTCCATCTAAGGAATAGATGTAATACTGTATGTTTGTGTTCCATATGTCGTTTATGAGAGAGATGTTATACTGTATGTTTGTGTTCCATATGTCGTTTAAGAGAGAGATGTTATACTGTATGTTTGTGTTTCATATGTCGTTTAAGAGAGAGATGTAATACTGTATGTTTGTGTTCCATATGTCGATTAAGAGAGAGATGTAATACTGTATGTTTGTGTTCCATATGTCGATTAAGAGAGAGATGTAATACTGTATGTTTGTGTTCCATATGTCGTTTAAGAGAGAGATGTAATACTGTATGTTTGTGTTCCATATGTCGTGTAAGAGAGAGATGTAATACTGTATGTTTGTGTTCCATATGTCGTTAAGAGAGAGATGTAATACTGTATGTTTATGTTCCATATGTCGTTTAAGAGAGAGATGTAATACTGTATATTTGTGTTCAATATGTCGTTTAAGAGAGATATGTTATACTGTATGTTTCCGTACATAAGCTGTTTAGTTTAGAGATGTAATGTTATACGTTTGCGTTCAATATGTCATGTACGAGAAAGATGTAATACTGTAAGTTTGCGTTCCATATGTCATGTACGAGAAAGATATAATACTGTAAGTTTGCGCTCAACATGTCGTTTACAAAAAAAATGTAATACTACTGCATGCATGCGTTCAACATGTTGTTTACTAGAAAGATGCAATTACTACTGTATGTTGGCGTGCAACATGTCGTTTTACGAGAAAGATGTAATACTACTGTATGTTTGCCTTCAACATGTCGTTTACGAGAAATATGTAATACTACTGTATGTTTGCGTTTAACATGTCGTTTACGAGAAAGATGTAATACTACTATAAGTTTGAGTTCATTATGTTCGTTTACGAGAGAGATGTAATACTATGTGTTTGCGTCAAAATGTCGTTTACGAGAAATATAATACTATATTTATTTATTGTTTTGGTCAACCTTCTCAGCCCCTTTATCTAATTCTTTCTTTCACCTCCCTCACTCTGCCTTTCGCCAGCTCTGCTGTTGTCCCGCCTCCTGAATGGATATCTGTTGTGACATACTTCCTGCTAAAACATCGCTGTATATTCCGTTTCTATGACGACTCTCGCTGTTCACCCGCAGTTCATTTGATGATTCTCTTTTCCCTTTGGATTGGACTGTTTCTTCGGTCAAGCTACTATGCTACTACTAGGCTACTCGTTACTAGGCTACTGGTCACTGTGTACTTTAGATGCGCCATATACGAAGAACCAAGCAATTTCTGTCTACAGCTTTCCTTCTTTCAGTGAACGTTGGCCTAACATCGTCACAAGACAGCAGTGGGGTACTAACTACTCCTGAAGCAAATATGATGGCCGAAAAGGTGGGTGTTTGCCAAATGGTGATCGGTGATGAAATATAAGCAATGAATTAATGAAACATGGTATGGAGAGACCATCCGGCGGGATTTGAACATAGCCTTCCGTTTGCGGGCCCTTTGCTCTTACCACTAGGCTATAGAGGCCAAACTAATACTATATGATTGCGTCAATATATCGACAAGTTTAGAGATGTTCATTTAGTGATGGTTGTTTAACTGCAATATGTAAGATGCATGCTTTTAATGTACGTTTATGTATATGTATCGTTTAGATATGAAACACGATATACGTTGAGTGAAAAATATTTAAATTGTTTGCAGATATAAGAATGGAAACATAACATCGCATACGGTGTATAACACACATTGGTCGTTCAGTCGTAAACAAATAATAACTCGCTATTGTGTCTCGTGCATTTATTGTTTACAACTGAAATCCAAAAACGTGATATAATACACGATATGTACCGTCAATGATGATGCTCGACTTAAACACGCATATACAAGCAAGATATTGTTGCTGTAAGAAAGATAACGAACATGCAGTCCAATAACTTGGATGAACAATAGGAAGGCATGATTAGTCTAGGCACTCACAGATTCTTTCAATAGAGGCTTGACACTTCACTGAGTTGGCACCGAGACAACTTGATAGAAGCTCATTTCGAAAAATGACGAGAAGACAAGCAGTCGTTTCTTCGGATATGTATAATTATTGATTTCCTAGCTAATATACAGAATGTATTGATGTATTTTCTGGTCACTTAAAATGAATTATAAATAAATGAAATAATGTTACTCCAATGTTGTTAGTAGAATAAAACTAGTTTTTCTTACTTATATAGGGTATTAAAACCTGCATAGACCTTAGATTGAAGTGAAGTGAAATATTGTGTATTGTACGCGTATCTCTATTTGTCGTTTAATTTTTAATAAATAATAATTTTACTAGCGCATTGCAACTTTGGAATTATTTTGAGAATGTCAGAATTCTAAATTGTGTTATGAACTGCCGGTCATATTGTCACTGGCAATCTTGATATTATTGAGGATACAATGATCAGGCAAGTTATTCCAAAGATCCTACGTATCGCCTTCCATCGGATATTGATTTTAATGCCTGTCGTAATGCAATTATGGATGAAGTAACATATTTTAGTACTAAATGGCATCAACGCGAAAACACAGATAAAAATGCACTTACTGCCTGGATAAAGACATTTTTTGAAATTATCGAAATGAGGATACAATTGTATGAGTCTAATTCCTCTCTGCGTCCACGACGGCTATCTCACAATTGATTCTGCTGAACAAGGGATTCCAGAATCTTGATACTAGATTTGCTCTAGTTTCTGCAGACAAAGCCTCCAATAATACCATTATTGTCCGACGACTGAACTATGTCAGTACTTTGAATGTGGAGCTAGCGAGCACTTCTGCTTATCTAACCAAACAATTCCTGGAGAAGGATATAGTTTCCCATCATGTGTCCTTTTTGGAGACTATGAAGGTTTCTGTAAATATGAAGTAGAATAAGCTCTCCACTATGTATCGGATTTCAAAATTTCACAAACCCCCACACAAATCACGTTCTATAGCAAATTCTTGTTCATGTACCACTACTTATGTTTCTAAACCGTTGACCTCCTGCCTTTCCGCGATTAAAGAACATGTTATATAATATTGAGAATGTGTGTTTGAAAATTCAGGTATCAACCTGTTTTAGTCAATCAAAAACTCCGGAGAAGTCCATGATAAGTTACTGTGTAAGCATTGTCATGCCTATACTATAAGCAACTACGAATTAGTTTCCACTCTGTACACCACTCTACCACAAAACCTGATAAAATATAATTGATTCAGCTTATACAGAAGACATATGCTAGGGAAGGGATTACCTTTCTTGCATGTAATAATTTCGGGGCTTTCTTTACAAACGCCCCTACTGATAAGTATAACGTGAGGACACGCGCCGATGTTACTAAAAAACCGTTTACCGCCAGGTTGTTGGTATTAATATGGGTGCAAACTGTGCGCCGCTTGTCGCAGATTTGTTTTTTATACTGTTATGAAAGAGTTTGTCATTTGCCAGCCAGGGAGATATTATTGATGCGTTTAATAAAACATCTCGGTATCTGGATGACATATACAATATTGATAATCCGTTCTTTGCTCATATGGTCACTTATATTTATCCACCAGAGCTCACGTTGAATAAAGTCAACAGTTCGGATTCCATAGCTATGATAAGAGATATGACTTTAACTTTGACATAGTTAGATTTAGATGGGGACTTACCTCGTGCCACGTCATATGGGACTTATATCTCCCGCTAATTCATTTTGCTAGGGCATGTAACGATATTAAGGATATTTCAATTATCGAAATAAAGTTATTAAAAGTAAACTAATTCAGCACAGTTTTCGTTATCGTCAACTATGTATGTCTTTCTCAAAGTTTTATCGCCGCAACGAAATTATGCTGGAGAATTGAACCTAAAAACATTTCTGCGACATTTATTCTATGGAGATGTGATTTATAATCTTCGAAAAGTAAAGGGGTCTGACGGATTTCCTCACCCCTTCACAAAAGTAATCAGAAAATTTGACAGACATGTATATGACCCTTTAGTCAAGGAAGTACACTTGACAGTAGAGGATTTGGAAAAATAAACATCGTCACCTGCTTTGGTAATTGATTTCACAGTATATACTCCGAACACAATCTTTAAATCATTATTTAAGACGTTTTTTGACAATGTTTACGAAGATACATCTCGGTATCTAGTTGACATAATCAGTATTGATAATCCTTTTATTGCTCAATGACATATGGTTACTAACATTTATCCACAAGAGCTCACGTTGAATAAAGCCAAAAGTTCGGATACTGAAGCTCCATTCCTCGATCTTCATCTCTCAATTTCTAATGATTTCATACATACTAAAATCTATGATAAGAGAGATGACTTTCACTTTAACGTCGTTTACTATCCACACCTGTATGGGATGTACATGTACCTTGTGCTACATCATACGGGATTTATGTCTCCCAGCTCATTCGTTTTGCAAAGCTAGTAATGATATTATAACTTCAATGATTGAAATCAAGTTATTACAAGTAAACTTCTTCAGCAGGTTTTTTTTATCACAAACTACGTAGATCTCAAAATCCTACCGCTGCAACGAAAACCTATTGGAGAAGTACAACAACAACCTTAAAATACTACTGCGACTAGGAATATCATAATCCTTATTTTATGGAGATATGGTCTATAAACTTCGAAAGTGGAAGGGATCTGACAACTTTACATAATTTTATCAGAAAGATTGTCAGAAAAGGATACGACCCTTTAGTATTACAAAGCACCGCTTGTTTAAGGATTGACCACTCTAGATCGGCCATTAATCTTCACTTTTCCATTGTGCGATGACTGGACAACCTCTTGGGACTCTTTGATTGCACCTACTGAAACCCCGACCAAGGGAGGTAGGTGCATGAGCTTTCGTCCCTCGGGTTAACTGGTCGTACCCTAGATTGGTTTTCGCTTTTGCTGCATCTGATGTGGTTGTTCAGTACAATTCCTGATATGTTTCTTATTTGGTATTTTATATAGCTTTACAACAATATCTAAGTGTTTCTTTTGTTAGTTTCTCTGGATGTGGACTTTATTATTAGAGAATTCCTTTTGACATGTTTGAGGGCATGTAGTTTTGTTTACATTGTCTTGTGTATCTGGGCACTGAAGACAGGATAATAGCGAGGATTGTGTACACATACAATTGATTCAAGCTAAGCTGTAATCCTTATTGCCTACTGACCGTTCCAGGTCGGTAACCCTGTCTGCACCACCCTTTCTGTTGTAATTTGTCTCTTTCATTGTATAATTAATTAAATATTGCTCCTTGTTTGTAGTACAGTGCGAACCTACGATGCCATTGTGTTTGGACGCTGTGGTTCCTAGAGGACCCTATATCCTATTTTTCAACGACATGACAGAAACCACAGGTTCCACAATTTCTCGAGTTATTACAATCAAATAGAAAAGCATAGTGGCTAATTGTAACACCACGTTACAATATAATGATGTTACATCTAATTTGACATTGTTAATGGTACTGAGTTTACATGTATGCTGACTGATTTCGAAACGTTTTAATTCTACAGTATAAATGTTGTCGTAGATTATAATCAAAAGTTACGAATTAACATTAAAATAACAACATTTATTACCATCTCCATTGCATGTACGTACGTGCGACTATAAAAAGTGAAGATGCTGGTAATAATATTTAATATTATATGTATTTAAGTGAACTTTTTTAATCGGCAACAGAAGATTATAAAGTCGAAACAGAAATGGCATAGCATTATTAAACGTATCAATAACTTCACTCTGACTAGCAGGTCACACACTCAACATAAACTCTAATTCAATTATAAAGATTTTATCAAGAAGGAAAGATGACTCTCTACAAGCAGCAGCACAAGTCCACAAACTATAAGTACCAATAGCATTTGTAAAGAAAGACTTGACATTATTAGAAGCTAGAAAAGTAGTACTCCTTTGTATCTGCGTTTATTTTGTTTTGTTTTGGTAATATGTCATAATTGATTTTATAGCTGAACACAATTATCAATCACTATTTGAGAAAATGTGTGAACATTTACATATACAAATTACATATTGCCTAAAGAAATGAACAAATCCATGAGAGAAATGGAAAAGAAATGAAGAACTGAGTGGATAGCACTTTAACGGTTGTACTGCTATATTAAAACAAAAAGAAGAAGCCATAGAAGACGAACAGGAAAGGTAGCATTCAAGGACGGTCACCACAGTCAACCACAAACACAGAGAGAAACAAACAAAAACTACAAAGATGGATAAAAGGCAAAATATGACATCACAAACATAAAATAAGTCAAGTTCTAGGGTGCACCAAAACTCACTCATCATATTGTTATCTAAATAAAATGGGATAGTGTAAATAAAGACATTTCCTCCAGGTTATATTCTCTATCAAACAAGGCAGTATTAATAGGCAATATAAGTATATCACATAAATGATCATGTATATATATATAGTATAACACACAAAGCAATTACTCAATAAATTGTCAAAAGAGAGAGCAACACGAGAACAAACCGTTAAAGTTATGACAGGACAGGATTTAAGACAACATTAAACGCTATTGTCCTATGATAATTTAGGTAGACGTCATCATAGGATCTACAATCTGTCCGGCCATCTCACAAAGACGACCCACATTTTGGAAATTACTGTATAATTATGGTTTACCACATACAACATTGACTGTGATTTATGCAGCTGGAGTTATCTAAAGAAATATAAAAAGATCGGACAGGGAAAGTAGCATTTAAGGAGGACAGTCAACCACAAAACACAGAAACAAACAAGCAAATAGACAAACAAGAAGGCAAAAGTAACCAAAAATTCAAACGACATCACAAACACAAAAGGGTTGAAAAAAGGTCTACCGCCTTGGAACGGTCAGTGGCAAACTGGCCACTGGGGGTTTAAACCGGTTCCAGGGTGCACCAAACCTCACACTTACCCTACTCTCATCCCATTTAAAACAGGACAGTGTAAATAAAGAATCTCCGCCATGATTTAATCTCTAACCAACAAGGCAGCATAATTAAAACACAAATATGCTCGTGTAAATACAATACAAATAACCAGTAGCCTAGAAAGCCACAATTAAGGTACTCAATGACTTGGCAGAAGCCAGAGCAAACAGAGAATAAGACCATGCTATGAAGCATTAGTGAAGACTGTGATTTGTGCAGCTGGATTTAACTACGACCATGCTATTCAGCAAAGGTATTAGTGATGCTGCTCACATAGACTTGACTGATGTAAATATTACGTTTGACATTGTGAATATTAGTATAGCAGATGAAAAGTATCGGACATTAACCATGGCCCTTTACAGAGGCGAATGGAATCATAATAATTGGAGTTCCCTTTACAGAGGCGAATGGAATCATAATAATTGGAGTTTTCTTTGTTAACGTAGGTATAACAGTTGATCAGGGAATATAACATTCATAAAACACAGTCAACCAGCTTTACGCATACTAACAAAAAGTAAAACACGACGTGGGAGTCAAATGTGTTGATCGATACACTTAAATGTCGTTTTAAAGTTATGTAAAAATAAATGATTAAGAAAAACTTCAGCATGTATCTAGAATTGTTCTGAATAACCACATCCGTTTTAGCCAAAAAGAAAACCAATACAGGGTTAGACCAACAAGCCTGAGGGACGAAACTTCATGCATCTACCTTTCTTTTCGGGGTTTCAGAAGTTGCATCCATAGAATCCCAGTAGGTTTGTCCAGTCTTTGCCGAAGAGAAAAGCAAAGCTTAGTGACTGAATGTGGTGTGATCAATCAATAAACATGAAGTGCGTTGCAATATTGAACGGTCGTATCCTTTTCTGACGAATTTACTAATTATTTTGTAAAAAAGTTACGAACACTTTAAAACCTGTCAGACCATTGCTCATTTCAAAGTTTATACTTTACATCTCCGTAAAAGTAGATATAAATATCGAACAGGAAAAGTAGCTTTCAAGGATGATAGTCTACTACAAACTCACAAAGAAACAAAGAGCAACTATATATAAAGATTAATAAAGGGCAAGATAAGACATCACAAAACACACAAGAGTTGCCAGTAGGGCTACCGCCTTGGAATGGTCAGTGGCAAAAAAAGGCCGATGGAGGTTTAAACCAGATTCTAGGGTGGACCAAACCTCAAAAGTCATCCCAATAAACCGGACAATGTAAATAAAGATATCCCCGCCAGGAAATAATCTCTAACAAAATCCTATATTCGTCTCTGAGTGCATGCACTTTCGATATACTAATGCAAACAATATTTTTATTGCTTTACAGATAATAAAAAGAAACCAGATTTCGTTATCAATTTCAAACCAAATTAGCTGGCCGTCAAATAAAAGTGTTAGTCTTTCATTTCATAGTACGTCCAGCGGAGTAATAAGAAACAATACAGTCGGTTATTTGCACACTTTTGTTTTCATAAATATCATCCTTAATGTCATAGACCTAAGAATGTAATGTCAAATCCTCTCACGTAGAACGTCGATAGCAAAACATGATTATTACTTAACACGTTGTCGTCGCCATTCTAACATGAGAGGTTTATTTTTTATACATTACTGCAATTGAACACGTTGGCATCCCCATTCGTAGAAGTTCATTTGTATACACAGACAAGAGAGACACGTATCGCACTTGTTTTATGTAGTGCGCTCCTGGGAGGTAATAAAAATGACACTGCCTCTAAGTCACGCTAACACCGATGTAAGCGTTATTCTTTTTAAAGCACCAATAATTTAGCTCGAAGACCAGAAAGGGCCAGTAAGAAATAACAGTATTGATTCAATTTTTTACAGAAGCCACACAGCATTATCATTATCAAACACGAACGTTACCGCGAATGTCAATACATACATTAAAGGCAAATGTAAGGATAATAACGTATGTTTCAGAAACAATCCACGGAGGGCTTCAAAGTCAAGCATTGACTATGGCTTCCGTGCAAGACATTTAGTATTCAAGTCGTGCTTAATTAGGAAGCCGAATGAGAGTTTGGCCATTTACAGTAATAAAGAAATATAGACAAACAGGCGGGCTACCATACTTAAACTGTCAATGTTATGTTTTGTAAAGCAAATGCATATTTACGATATACCATACACGTTTATAAGTACGATTTAATCACTATACTATACGAGACCAAGCATTTCATTGAAAAACTAAAACTAGATGTAATCAGGGTATACTTAGTTATTACCAATAATACATTTTTCTTGGAAATTATCGCAACTTAAAACACAAGCTAAAATATCAGACGTTGATGGGTTAACACAGGTCACACATGACACGTAACAGGTCACACATGGCAACATAACGCAGGTCACACATGGCAACATAACGCAGGTCACACATGGTAACACAAAACAGGTCACATATGGCAACATAACACAGGTCACACATGGCAACATAACGCAGGTCACACATGGCAACATAACGCAGGTCACACATGGTAACACAAAACAGGTCACATATGGCAACATAACACAGGTCACAAAAGGCAACATAACACATGTCACACATGACAACATAACACAGGTCATACATGGCAACATAACACACGTCACACATGACAACACAACACAGGTCACATATTGCAACATAACACAGGTCACAAATGGTAAATAACACAGGTCACAAATGGTAACATAACACAGGCCACACACAGATGGCAACATCACACACGTCACACATGGCGACATAACACAAGTCATACATGACAACATAAAACACGTTACACATGGCAACATATCACATGTCACACATGACAACATAACACAGGTCACACATGGCAACATAACACAGGTCACAAATGGCAACACAACAGACGTCACACATGACAACATAACACAGACCACACACACATGACAAAATAACACATGTCACACATGGCAACATAACACAAGTCATGCATGTCAACATAAAGCACGTTACACATGGCAACATAACAAAGGTCACAAATAGACATAACACACGTCACACATAAAAACATAACATAGGCCACACACACATGGCAACATAACATAGGTCACATATGGCAACATAACACAAGTCACACATGGTAACATAACACACGTCCCTCATGACAATATAACGCAGTTCACACATGGCAACATAACACAGGCTACACATGGCGACATAACACAGGTCAAGCATGGCAACTCAACACAGGTCACATATGGCAACACAACACAAGTCACAGATGGCAACATAACACAGATCACATATGGAAACGTAACACAGGTCACACTTGGCAACACAAGAGAGTTCACACATGGTAACACAACACAGATCACACATGGAAACGTAACACAGGTCACACTTGGCAACAAAAGACAGTTCACACATGGTAACACAACACAGGTCACACATGACAACACAACACAGGTCACAGGTGGCAGCTTAAAACATGTCACAGGTGGCAACGTAACACAGGTCACACATGGAAACAGAACACAGGTCACACATGACAACATAACATCGGCCACACATAGCAACATATCAAAGGTCACACAAGACAACATAACACATGTCACACATGAAAACATAGCATACGTCACACATGACAACATAACACAGGTCACACATGACCCGTAACACAGGTCACACATGACAACTCAACAGACGTCACACATGGCAACATAACACAGGTCACCTATGGCAACATAACATACGTCACACGCGACAACATAACACAGGTCACACATAGCAACATAACACAGGTCACACATGACACGCAACACACGTATTACAGATGACACATGGCAACATAACACACGTCACACATGCCACGTAACACAGGTCACGCATGACACGTAATACACGTAACACATCGGAGCTAAATCAAGTTTCTGATATATTGGCTCTTTTTATAGTTTTGGTTAATTTCTTAATTTGATCTTAGAATTATGTTGCTTTTATTACTCTGTTATTTACCGAAACATTAAAAAGAGCCAGAATATTATAAACGATACAAGGGCGAACGTTGCCAAATTCTTAACTCTAAAACTGTTATGCCAATGACAATCCTGTTTTAATTACCTCGTCGAGTTATGAACAAGGGTGCAAAGGTTGCCAAATCATTAACTCTAACACTGCTATGCAAATGACAATCCTGAATGGATTATCTTTGTATTATTAACCATAGCGATTAAAGTATTCGCTCTGAAGGAATTGAAATCCCTGACATGTTCACAAACCACTTGTTGATATGACAGTCATGTAAGCGACTGTGAGCTAAAACATAGTCTAGAAAAATTACTCTCTATTATGTCATGTGTGCTTCCATTGAAAACAATTACCCGTCCGAAACAGACTACACCAATATACACGTCCACTATTTTCTAGAATGTAAGTAAGAAGGAGATTATGGGATGTCATATCTTCAACAACAAATCAAATACACACTGTTTACCTTTGTATTTTCATCACGCAAGTATTAAAACAGTTCCAGTAACGACCCAAGAGTACTTCTATATTGAACAATGAGTTTTAACATATGTAAATCGTCTGTACGTTTTAGAGACCTGTACGTTATTTTAAATGGTACTGATAAAGAGACACAATATGCTTTAGAATCAATTACAATAGGATTATTACTAGAGTAACGTGTTCTGGAAGTTTCTATAACCTCGAGTAGGTAAATGCCAGATCAAGGATCACACGATAGGCGGATCTGGCATTTACCTACGAGAGGTGATACAAACTTCCAGAACACGTTACTCTAGTAATGATCCTTTTATTATATACCTCTTACACATCATTTACATAGAAATATGTGCATTGATATTGCATACACATTCAATACAGCATATTATTTCTCGACAAAGTGCAGCGGGAAAATGTATGTAGTTTTAAGGTGTGTATTGGTTTTGTACTTGTTTTGTTTGTATGACGTAACGTCGTCTTGACGTTCTCGCGCATAGTGGCGTAAAACTTGATTGAATCATTGGAAAAACCGCTGTTCTATTTTTAGTAAGATAGTGATACTAATTCTATTTTTAGTAGCATAGTGATAACCTGTAGTGTGATACAGGTTGTTGTATTCCATTGTAAGAAAATGAAGGTACTACGTATATTTTATTGATAGGTATATAATAAATTACATTATTGTATACTTTCATATTGTCCCGTTTAGTTTGCATTGAGCTAAGCGTGCAATATTCTACGATATTGCACGCATTGATATTGCACGGGAACTTTTGCTCGTGCTTGCTAAGAGCCGCGAAATAGAAATAAGGAACTACTTTCAAATAAAAATAACGGAATCCTTCCTATAGTGTCAACAAAAAAATACGTGTTTTTTTTTACAACCTTTTATGGCAAAAATTTATAAAATAATTCAAATGGTCACTCACCCACTGTTTTTTAACGTTATCGAATGGTAAACAAACTTCCGAAAATCGCTTGATGTTTTTAATGACGTCATCCGACGTCGACGTCGTTTTTGCGCAAAATAATCATCCACACAAAATGAAACTGAATGGCAAGATAGGAATTCCATCAAAAGCTATAAAAATAACACAAATACAATAAAAAGTAATAGTCATACAATTAACATTGATCAAAAACAATATGAAAGTATACAATAAAAAGGTTATTGAATTTGTATGGCTAAATATTACTTGGAACTCGTTGTTTTGGCGCAGGACGACTCGCAAGCTCGTCGTCCTTTGCCAAAACCACTCGTTCCAAGTAATATTTAGCCATACAAATGCAATAAGCTGTAGTATCACTCAAGACACTGCGACACATCAATAAATGAGAAGAAATGTACTCAGACACTGTGTCCTTTAGGTGTAATAAGATGTAAATCTCAGTTCTGATTTGCTCATGTTTTAACTGTCTTGAATGTATGTCCGTCCAAGGTTAATACAAAATCGTTCATGAAAATTGAAAATACGAAACGTATACGTATTTCTTGATTAAGTTTAAAAACAAAATTCGGCATCAACATCAAACTCGAGACGGTTAAAGCACAGGAAAGCACGTTTTCCCAATACACGAAATAACAAGCAAATGTTTAGTTATTCCTGACTGAATTCATCCAGTGCTACTGTTCAACATAGAAGCTACCTATCAATCCTGATTGAATTCATCCAATGCTGCTGTTCTACCTAAAAGCTACCTATCAAATGTATAGTATTTTTGACTGAATTCATCCAGTGCTTTTTGCAACGTACTGCATGCTTGGTGGTGGACCCTTTTTCTGTTCGCCACTATGCTTTCCTCTTTAATTGTACGATGACCGGACAGACTGTGATGACGCCTACCTAAAGCCCATTGGGACGGTTGCGTTTGATGTTTGTCTATGATCTTTCTTGTCGTGACCTTAATGGTGTATTCTCTTGTTGCTCTGGCTACTGACAAGTCATTGAGTACCTTCATTGTGACTTTCTAGGCTATTTTTTATTTTATTTTTTATTATATTTACGCGAGCATATTTGTGTTTTACTTATATTGCCTATTGATGCTGCCTTGTTGGTTAGAGATTAGATCATGGCAGGGATTTCTTTATTTACATGGTCCTGTTTTAATGTAACTGTTAGGTTTGGTGCACCCTAGAACCGGTTTTAACCCCAGTGGCCTACTTTGTCACTGACCGCTCCAAGGCAAAAATCCTCAGTATAAAACTACAAAGCGCAATAAATCTAGATTGAATGATGACAGAGTTACGGTTCAGTGGATACTTATCGAACCTGAACGTCACGATAATATGTGCATCTTTACTTGATATTGATACTACCTAGAAAGTTTCACCGCGATATTTTAACAAGGGGTTATAGAGAAAAAGCCTGGACAAGCATTTTCTATTTGACTTCTATGTACATATGCATTAAAATGCAAAGGACCATAACTCAGTCGAAAATTATCGAATCGGACCGTCAAAACACTATGCCCATCTTCACTTAATATTGATACTTTCTAGCAAGTTTCGTGAAATTCTAACATGGGGCTGTTACTTGTGATATGCAGGCTTCATAACCGCTGCTCCCAACTAAATTCCATTTTGTTTATTTCGCTCTTCGGGGCATAGTAGTTTGTTAGATACTGGGACCATATGCTGCTGGACATGGGGGAGGAAAATGCCTATGTCCATAAGCATGCCATCTTCGGGATGGTTAAAATCATGTAATATTGATTTTATGTATATTGAGTTCTGCTCAACCCGAGACTAGATGGCGTGAGCGGTAGCTAGCATATTTCACTACCGTTCATGAACAGTCTCAATCAAACCGAGACTGCAATATTTTGTATGCGTCGTGTTCGGCTGTTTGCAAAGGTCCATATTCATACTCTTTTGTATAGAAATAGCCCTGACAAGAATGTGCACGGACGGACGTACGGACGGACGCACGGACAAGGCGGCGACTATATGCTCCTCCGATTGTTTTCAAGTGTAAAAACTATTTTTGATTATTGAAACAAAAAACAGTAATGACAGTAATGACAATATCATTACCATGCTTAAAAGACTAACAGGAAATGCAGCTTTCACAGAACACAGTAAACACAAAAACACGCAAAACGACAAACATGAATAGCAATGTTAATAAGAAATCTAAAGGTATATGATGTCACAAACAGTAGGGTTGATAATAGGGTACCGCCTGGGAACGGTCAGTGGCAAGAGAGGTCGCTACGGGTTTAAACCAGGTTCTAGGGTGCACCAAACCTCATACTTACCATACTGTCATCCCAATCAAACAGGACAGTGTAAATAGAGAAATCGCCTGCTTGAACTATTCGCTAACCAACAAGGCAGCATTAATAGGCAATATAAGAAAACACAAAGATCCTCGTGTATATATAAATACAAACAAAATAGCCTAGAAAGCCACAAAGAATGTACTCACTGACTTTGTAGAAGCCAGAGCAACAAAAGAACAAACCATTGAGGGCATGACAAGAGAAAACATGTAAACAAACATCAAACGTCACCGTCCTTTTGAGATTTAGGTAGACGTCATCATAGGATCCACAGCCTGTCCGATCATCGCACAATTAAAAAGAATAGCATAGTGGCGAATATAAACCATTGTGTGTATTGATCCATTTATGGGCATTTATAGAAGGTTGTGCCATCGTATGTCTTCAGTTTCAATAAACAATCAGTTGGAACGGTTAGTAGGCAAAACTGACTAAAATAGTTTAAATCGATTTTATGTGTACGCAACATTGAAATGTCTTATTCTCGGCGCCCACATTGGCAAGACATTGTAAATAAAAGTATATACCATTAAAAGAAATCTCTAACAGTAATTGTAGTGTAAAAAGTGAAACAAGTGGAATTAAAACATCAAGACAAAACATCGAACGGTACAATTTCTTGCCGTCGTAAAAATATCTAAAAGAAATAATTATAAACTCCTGATAAGATATTATGAATTTGCATCTTCTGAAAACCGGAACAGGAATAAAGGAAAGTTAGTCCTTTGTTAGTTAGTCAAGAGTTCTATAAAGATTGCTATTCATTGTGTGTGATACTCTGTATGTATATATGCACTTGTTTGTATTTCAATTCATGCATTACATATCTGATGATTAATTGTTAATTGTTGCTAGTGGAAGCATTAAAGATAGCAATCTTTAATTATTTCTCAGCAGAAATCAAATTTAGCTTTGTAATTGAACAGGCTTTATGTTGAAACTGTGCCAAATAAATGTATACACAAATATATGTATTGTCCTGTATTTTTTACAATTTTACAGGATCATTTCAAACCCCAGCAGACTTTCCAACCCCACTGTCCGCTTCAAAACTGTTACCCTGTATGTTTGTTGTGCTGCATCCTTAATTCCCAGAAACTTATGTTTTGTTTCGGTTTTGAATTATTTTAATGCGTTTTTTGGTTCATCGCGTGCTGTGAATGATACATTTTCTATTCAACTGTTGTATGTATCTGCTTTCACATTATTATTAGTAAACACTTTTTCATGTAATGTGCAAAATGTTAATATCGCAATGGGTACCAATTGTTTATTTTTTGTTGTATTTTTCTTGTGTATTGCTATGAAAGATACCACCAAATGTAGATATAAACATCGAACAGGAAAAGTAGCATTCAAAGACGACAGTCAACCTTAAAACAGTCACAGAAACTTTAACAACTTTAAAACTACACAAAAGGCAAGATAATACATCACATACACACAAGGGTTGACAGTAAGGCTAGCGACTGGACCGGTCAGTGGCAAAAAAGGTCGCTGGGGGGTTAAAAAATGTCTAGGGTGCACCAAACCACCTCATTCTTAACCTATTGTCATCCCAATGGCAACATAACATATCCTCGCCATGTTATAATCTTTAACAAACAAGGCAGCATTAATAGGCAATATAAGTAAAACACAAATTACCATGTATATATATTATAACAAAACAAAGACATAGAAAGCCACAAAGTAAGTACTCGAAAAGTGAACAAACCGTTCGACAAGACAAATTTAAAGACACATATCAAACGTTACCATCCTATAAATATTTAGGTAGACGTCATCATAGGGTCCACAATCTGTCCCGAATTAACCCATTTAATGACACCTGGCGGTATCTAGATGATATATTAAATATTGGCAAATCTTTCTCTCTTCAATCGTGCTTAATAATATGTACACCCTAAATAAGTTTAGCTCAACAAAGCTAGAATGTCTGTTACTATTGATTTGCATCTCTCCATTGAATATGTAGAAATAATAAGGGAAATATATGACTAGATGATACTAGTGTTGACATCGTTTATTATCCTATTCCCGCTTTGACGGGTTTCAGTTTATTTGTGACTTTTAGAGCGTGTAGTTAAGCTGAGGACTTTTTCTTTTCATAAGATTTGTATAAATAAAATCTAGACCATTTACCCACATTTATTATTGAAACTCCGATCTTCAACATGTACTGTTCCATTGTGTGTCTACTTCCAGTATCTACTAACTAAACAGTAGCACTGGATGAATTAGCACTTGATGAATTCAGTCAGTAATCACTATACATTTGCTTGTTATTTCATGAGTTTGAATACGTGCTTCCCTGTTTTTTAACCGTCTCGAGTTTGATGTTTGAGACCGAATTTTGTTTTTATAATTTATCAAGAAATGCTTTTCGTATTTTCAATATGCATGAATGGTTTTGTGTTAACCTTGATCGGACATAACTTAAAGACAGTTAAAATATAAGCAAATCAGAACTGAGATTCACATTTTATTGCACCTAAAGGACACAGTGTTGGAATACATTACTTCTCATTTATTGTTGTATCACAGTGTCTCGAGTGATGAAGTAATGTAATTGAATAATATATTATGTCTCTGTATCAGTTGATAGTTCGTCAGGTACCATTTTTAAATAACGTACTTCTCTCAAACGTACAGAGGATTTACATATCTAAAAAACCCATGTTCAATATATAAGTACTCTTGGGTCGTTACCGGAGCTGTTTTTATACATGTGAGGTGCAAGTACAAATGTAAATGGTGTTTTTTGATTTGTTGCGGAAGATATGACATCCCATAATCTCCTTCTTACTTACATTCTAGAAGAGAGTGGACGTGTTTATTTCTGTCATGTGTTTTGGACGGGTGAATGTTTTCAATGGAATACTATGTTTTAGCTCACAGTCGCTACGTGGCTGTCATATCCACACGTGGCTTGTGAACATGTGGGGGTTTGCAATTCCTTCAGAGCGAATACTTTAAGCGCTATGGTTAATAATTTCGAAGACCAACATAAATTATTTTAGGAGTTTTTATTCTTATAACTGTTATTATGGTGGAAAGTTATCACTTTTAAAAAAACAATTATATACATGTACATACCCAGCAAAGAAAAGAGAAAGGTATATATAAAATTCAAACAGGAATGTAGAGTCAAACTAAAAATAAGCTCAGAAAACAAACAACCATTACGACGAAGAATAAAAGGCCATATCCGACATTACAAACATGGTTGACAATAGGGATACCAGTTTCACAAACATGGGTTGACAATAGGGCTACCAGCTTGGTCAGTGGCACAAAAATGCCGTTGGGGATTTAAACCCGGTTCTAGGGTGCACAAACCTCATTCTTACCATATTGTCATCCCTATACAACTCGAAAGTGAAAGTAAAGATATCCCCGCCAGGTTATATTTTCTGGCAAATAAGGCAGCATAAGTAGACAATATAAGTATAACACATACATGATAATGTATATATATAAACAAAAACAACAAAAGCCTTTACTCGCCTTTTGAGATTTGTTTAAATTGAAAATTGAAATAAATAATTATGCCTGACTGTTTTGAATTATTGTGTTAACAGTAATGCTCTATTAACATAGAAAATACTGACATACATTTGTAATAATCTTACATGCGTGAATTTGTAATGTTGACTTGAATAAACTGCTGCATTAACTGGGAGGATACGTGTTTACCGAGGATAAGTGTGGAAAAGGGGATACCTTGAAAGAGACAAACACAACCACAAAAGCAAAGTAACAGACTCGACATTGGCCTGTTAATCCTATATTTCCTGTTCGACTTTTGTATATACTTATATCATCGACGTCAGGATGCGGCGGGTGAGAACATGGGATTTATTGTTTTCAGTCATATGTATTTTGTTAACATAAGCTTTATTCAGGAATATTACTGATAATTAAATTCTATTTACGTATGATAGCTGTACAAGAGTTCCCAACAGTCCAGATGCGCTCACTTGTTCATAACTCGACGAGGTAATTAAAACAGGATTGTCATTGGCATAGCAGTATTAGAGTTAAGGATTTGGCAACCTTTTGACCCTTGTATCGTTTATAATCTACTTGTATCGGTAAATAACATAATAATAATGGCAACATAATTATAAGATCGAATAAAGATATGAACCGAAACTATAAATTTGAAACCATACAAATGCTTAGTTTTACGTAATTTAGTTCTTCTATGTGACATGTGTTATGTTGCCATGTGTAACATGTGTTAAGTTGCCATGTGTGACCTGTGTTTTTTTCCCATGTATGACGTGTGTTATGCTTTCATGTGTGACCTGTGTTATGTTGCCATGTGTGACGTGTGTAATGTTACCATGTGTGACGTGTGTTATGTTGCCATGTGTAACATGTGTTAAATTGCCATGTGTGACGTGTGTTATGTTACCATGTGTGACGTGTGTTATGTTGACATGTGTGACGTGTGTTATGTTGTCAAGTTTGACCTGTGTTATGTTGTCATGCGTGAAGTGTGTTACGTTGCCATGTGTGATGTGTGTTCTGGTGCCATGTGTGACCTTGTATGTTGCCATGTGTGACCTGTGTTATGTTACCATGTGTGGCATGTGTTATGGTACCATGTGTGACGTGTGCTATGTTGTCATGTGTGACGGGTGCTATGTTGCCATGTGTGGCATGTGCTATGTTGCCATGTGTGACGTGTGTTATGTTGCCATGTGTGACCTGTGTTACGTATCATGTATGACGTGTGTTACGCGTCATGTATTTTATGTTGCTATGTAAGACATGTGATATCTTTTCATGTGTGACGTGTGTTATCTGACATGAATGACCTGTGTTATGTTGCTTTGTGTGACCTGTGTTACGCGTCATGAATGACCTGTGTTATGTCGTCATGAGTGACCTGCGTTACGTGTCATGAGTGTCCTGTGTTAAGTTGTCATGTATGACCTGTGTTACGTGTCATTTGTGACCCGTGTAATGATGTCATGTGTGACGTGTGTTATGTTGCCATGTGTGACATGTCTTATGTTGCCAGGTGTGACGTCTGTTAAGTGTCATGTGTGAACTGTGATATGTTGCCATGGGTGACGTGGGATATGGAGCCATGTGTAACATGTGTTATGTTGCAATGTGTGAAATAGGTTATGTTGTCATGTGTGACATGTGTTATGGTGACATGTTTTGTCATGTGTGACGGGTGCTATATTGCCATGTGTGACCTGTGTTATGTTGTTATTTGTGACCTGTTTTACGCGTCATGAATGGCATTTGTTATGTTGTCATTTGTTACCTGGAGTACGTGTCATGAGTGACCTGTGTTATGTCATCATGTGTGACCTGCGGTACGTGTCATGGGTGTCCTGTGTTATTTTGTCATGTATGACCTGTATTACGTGTCATACAGTTGTTACCTTTGTAATGATGTCATGTGTGACGTGTGTTATGTTGCCATGTGTGACGTGTGCTAAGTGGCATGTGTGACCTGTGATATGTTGTCATGTGTGACGTATGTTATGTTGCCATGTGTGACTTGTGTTGTGGAGCCATGTGTGACATGTGTTATGTTTCCATGTGTGACGTGTGTTATGTTGCCATGTGTGACCTGTGTTATATTACCGTATGTGACATATTTGTTGTTGCCATGATTTACGTGTGTTATGTTGCCATGTGTGACCTGTGCTATGTTGCAAAGTGTGACGTGTGCTATGTTGCCATGTTTTACGTGTGTTATGTTGCCAAGTGACGTGTGTTATGTTGCCATGTGTGGGTGTGTTAAGTTGCCATGTGTCACTTGCTTTATGTTACCATGTGTGACGTGTTTTCAGTGTCATGTGTGACCTGTGTTATGTTGCCATGTTTTACGTGTGTTATGTTGCCAAGTGTGACGTGTGCTTTGTTGCTATGTGTGATATGTGTTACTTGAAATGAGTTTCATGTGTTATGTTGTCATGTGTGACCTGTGTTACGTGGTGTCATGTGTGACCTGTGTAACTATGGCATGTGTGACGTGTGTTATGTTGTCATGTGTGACCTGTTTTATGTTGCAATTTGTGACGTGTTGTAAATTTCATGTATGACCTGTGTAATGTTCCCATGTCTGACTTGAGCTATGTTGCCTAGTGTGATATGTGTTATGTTGTCATGTGTGACGTTTGTTATGTTATCATGTGTGACGTGTTTTATGTTGCCATGTGTAACATGTGTTACGTAAAATGTGTGACGTGTGTTATGTTGTCATGAGTGACCTGTTATGTTGCCATGTGTGACGTGTGTTATGTTGTCATGTGTGACCTGTTATGTTGCCATGTGTGACGTGTGTTATGTTGTCATGTGTGACCTGTTATGTTTCCATGTGTGACGTGTGTTATGTTGGCAAGTAAGATGTGTGTTATTTTGCCATCTGTGACATGTGTTAATTGTCATGAGTGACATGTGTTATGTCGTAATGTGTGACCGGTGTTACGTATCATGTTTGACGTGTATTTTGTCGTCATGTGTGACGGGTGCTATATTGCCATGTGTGACGTGGGTTACGTTGACTTATGTGACGTGTGTTAAGGTGCCATGTGTTGTCATGTGTGACGGATGCTATATTTCCATGTGTGACTTGTGTTACGTGGACATGTGTGACGTGTGTTATGCTGACATGTGTGATGTGTGTTACGCGTCATGTGTTTCCTGTGTTATGTTGCTATGTATAAGACGTGTAATATATTGCCATGTGTGACGTGTGTTACGTGTCATGAGTGACCTGTGTTATGTTGTTATGTGTGACCTGTTTTACGCGTCATGAATGGCACTTGTTATGTTGTCCTTTGTTACCTGGGGTAGGTGTCATGAGTGACCTGTGTTATGTCGTCATGTGTGGCATGCGTTACGTTGACATGTGTGACGTGTGTTATGCTGACATGTGTGATGTGTGTTACGCGTCATGTGTGACCTGTGTTATGTTGCCATGTATAAGACGCGTAATATATTGCCATGTGTGACGTGTGTTACGTGTCATGAGTGACCTGTGTTATGTTGTTATGTGTGACCTGTTTTACGCGTCATGAATGGCACTTGTTTTGTTGTCCTTTGTTACCTGGGGTAGGTGTCATGAGTGACCTGTGTTATGTCGTCATGTGTGGCATGCGTTACGTGCCATGAGTGTTCTGTGTTATTTTGTCATGTATGACCTGTATTACGTGTCATACAGTTGTTACCTTTGTAATGATGTCATGTGTGACGTGTGTTATGTTGCCATGTGTGACGTGTGCTAAGTGTCATGTGTGACCTGTGATATGTTGACATGTGTTACGTATCTTATGTTGCCATTTGTGACTTGTGTTATGGAGCCATGTATGACATGTGTTATGTTTCCATGTGTGACCTGTCTTATGTTACCTTATGTGACATAGTTATGTTTCCATGTTTTACGCGTGTTATTTTGCCATGTGTGACGTGTGCTATGTTGCATAGTGTGACGTGTGCTATGTTGTCGTGTTTGTCAATTGTGACATTATCTAGCCATGTGCGACGTGTGTTTTGTTGTCATGTGTGACGTGTGTTCTGTTGTCATGTGTGACCTGTTTTATGTTGCCATTTGTGACGTGTTGTAAATTTCATGTATGACCTGTGTGATGTTGCCATGTGTGACTTGAGCTATGTTGCCTAGTTTGATGTGTGTTATGTTGTCATGTGTGACGTTTGTTATGTTATCATGTGTTACGTGTGTTATGTTGCCATGTGTGACATGTGTTACGTAACATGTGTGACGTGTGTTATGTTGTCATGTGTGACCTGTTATGTTGCCATGTGTGACGTGTGTTATGTTGTCAAGTAAGTTGTGTGTTATTTTGCCATCTGTGAACTGTGTTAATTGTCATGAGTGACCTGTATCATGTTTGACGTGTAGTATGTTGCCTTGTGTGCCGTGTGTTACGTTGCCATGTGCGACGTTTGTTACGTATCATGTGTGACGTGTGTTATGTTGCCATTTGTGACCTGTATTATTTTGCCATGTGTGACGTGTGTTATGTTGCCTAGTATGGTGTGTTTTCTGTGACCTGTATTACGTGTCATGAGTGACCTGTGTTATGTCGTCATGTGTGACCTGTGTGGCGTGCGTTATGTTGACATGTGTAACGTGTGTTACGTGTGACCTGTGTTATGTGTCATGTATGATCTGTATTATGTTGCCATGTGTGAGGTGTGTTATGCTGTCATTTGTGATTTGTGTTATGTTGCCAAGGGTGACTTGTGCTACGTTATGTATGACCTATCCATTGTTAAATATCGAGTAACGAACAGATATAGTTAATTTAAGTTGGTTATGAGTTATCACATAGAGAGCTTATAGAAGAATCGAACCTGTCTCGAGGCGGATGGATAAAGGCATAATGAAGTGTATAGTGTATATCAAGACATCTAGATTGGTTTCGATAGATGGCGATATGATCCTGACTGAGGATGAATGCGGTGCAGAACTAACCAAAGGTTAAATTACATCCTGAATAACATTGTTTGCAATAAAAACTTAATAAATCAGAAATTTGCTTACCCTTTCCCTTTAGACAATTTATATGTTCGTGCAAATCTCACAGTTATCTATTGAATGGTCGCATCAGTTCGATGACAATTGAGGCTATACAAAAGTTTTGATTTAGCCACATCTCAACTATTTAGGCGTCGCTGAAGTTTCTGGTGGTTGTTTTTCAAACCGATTACATAATAGTTTTACCCAAGATTGTCTCACGACAAAAGCTTTTCTCAAAGTTCTGACTCATTGTCGTGCCTCCTTGGCATTCTATATGCAGTCCTATATCTGTTTAAACGTGCAATGTTTTATTTCCTGAACGCAGTAGAGTTAAATTTATTAAAAGAAGTAAGGTTCCTATCCTTTTGTAACGCACTGTATGTTTATTGGTTGACCCATTTACAGTTCTCCACTATGCTTTCTTTTCTCTTTGATTGTTAGATTGGCAATGTTTAAACTCTAGCAATCCGTACGTTGTCAGTATATCTCGGCTAATTAACTTTATCTTTTAAGGAGGACCATATACCGGATACAGAAAACGATTCTTCAGCCAGGAACTGACCAAGTATGTATGGTTGAAAAGTTGCTTGACACATTCTTGTGACTCAAGTATCACTGGCGTTTTAATTAGAGACACTATTGAAGGGACGAGAGCAGTAAAATCACTCTTTTGAATCCCAGTTTTTGCGGAAATAAATATTTTGAAAAATTGAAATGCGCTCTACATTTATACCTTGTCAGTTCAGTATATATTGTATGGCTTTCATTTTATTCTCCCTGTGTCCTTGTATTACTAACACATACTTGAAACCACTTACTTGATAATCATGTTTATAAGAATAAATGTTGAAGAATCCAGAGTGTTACAAACTCCACGTAATGTCATGTTCACTATTGACTCTGGGTGGAGTTAACTGAAACGTATTACGCTTGCATTGTTTTGGGTTTTTACCATTTACTCTTTATTTTGTTTTCAAACTGCTGGGGTGACTGAATTTGACCCGAGACAGTTGTTGTGTCTGCAGATCTGGTCCAAGTATGCGGTGTCACAATGGACAAACCCAGGTTTCAATATGAAGCGGTTGAATGCGGCGAAGGTACATAATGAAATATTCTTCGATGAATACGTGGTGTTTAATTACTACATCTCTACAAGAGGTATTCAACTTATAACGTAACACTTTTGTTTATCCGGCGTTACTGTCATTTAAAACAAGTGATTTATTTATGTGAGACTATCTTTTAGGCCTGATGCATTAAAAGATAATTTCCGATTTCACGCGGATCGATTTTAATTAATTGCGTGATATTTTCAAATGTTAAACTATATGTTTCTGTTGCCGGACAGTTTTACCTAAGACAAAATAATTCCAGTAAATACTTATAATAATTGTTGAAAACTGTGTTTGTAATTTAAATATGATCCTATGTTTAATTGTAAGACGAAAATATACGTACATGTTTTTTATGCGACGTTTGCAGGCCCGTAGTCAGCCTTAAAATGTATTGAGGTAAATCCCTTTATATGGAGGTCCGGTGGAATGCACATCGTGCCCTAACTTGGAGTAAAGATAGGACGTTTCATATACACATGGATGGTTTCTGTTTTGATATGTTACTGCCGAATATAAAACGTATCTTCTAGTTGATGATTGAAAATCAGGGTAAATACAGATTAGCTCAGATTAGCTCAGCATCTGAACAATGTGGAATAAATGGGTAATGAACTATATATAAATAGTTATAGTTTAATATGCAATCATAGATTTAATATAAGATTGGATTTTCCAAAATTGTTTTTTTTAAAGCGAACCCTTTGCTAGGGCATTCAGGTCTAAATGGACTGTTTTGACAATTACCGACAAATATCGATATAAAATATGCTCATGCACAAGTTTCTAGATTATTTTATCTATACGTATCACAATATATGAGATTTAAATGAGAACACTTAACTGCAAAGTTGCTAGGTTGTGAGTGAGATACTACTGCATTCCTAAATGATTATATGTATGCTCTGGTAAACTAATGTTTAAATATAGTTTTCATTTTACCAATTGTACTATTGCATACTGCAGTCTAACGTGTTCTTTATTTATTTTCAGAGTTTCTGCAGCTTCCAATGATGTCTGAATGTATGAGATGGTAATGAAAGTACTCAATTTAAATTACATTTGATATCTGTTATGACCATCTATTTTTGTGTTTGTGACGTCATATGCCTTTATTCTTTGTTAACTTTGCCATTTATATTTGGCTTTACTTGGCATATTATATTATAAACGTCACTAACGTAAATTAGAAAAACATAGTATTCGTTTTGTTTCTACCCATTTCTGCTCTAGCTCTTCTGCCCATAACATGTCTTTTCGTCGTTTGTTAACGGAAAGTAATTTATTTTCCTTATCGTTTAAGACCACCTCCGATAACAAGCAAAATGGTGATGTCGAATGGTGACTTCAGTCTTTATCTGTTACTGAATTTAATAAACGAGTTGGTAAAGCAGATATTATGCGACCGAACGAATCATTTACTTAATATAGTAACAGCTATTTTCTGATCTAGATTACGTTGATTTGTTGAAATATCAAGAGGTCGTGTTTTACTAACAATAAGGCGTACCTACTCCTACACAGACAATTATTTCCTTCCCTGCAAAATGTCATTCGATTACTACAGTACTATCTGAGATTAGCTGTCCCAAATGTATACGAGCATCAGCTTTCCTAGATTTCCAAGACTTTGGGATTGTTTATCTCAGAAAGTGATGGTCAAATAACCTTATGCGGCGGAGGAAAAGTTATGAAGCAAAACCATACCTGAGACGTTGCTCAGAGAATATTTAAGACTAAGTGTGGATATTTAACGAAAAAATGGCATCATCAGTCTTTTCATCAATTATTAGTCTACACAGCGATATGAATCGGGATAAGAAGAGACACGCTTGTAATTGTTAACTTTGTTGAGTAAACGTTCTTAAGCAAAACGCATGTAGTATTCATGCATTTGATAATTTAAAATGAAAAATAAATAAAATTACGCTCAAAGCCACATATCGTTTTCAAAAAATGCATTTTGTCTAATGAAAATCAAATTAGTTTAAGCTTTGAGTTCAATGACCTCTACAAATAGTTCACATTTCCTAAGGAAACAACTTCGTCCATTCTTAAAACTACGCAACCGCTACGTATAATGCATATGTCATAATGAAACAAGCTTCTCTTAAGCTTAATGCAACATGCATTCAACACTTATAACAACGCGTATATTTTCTAATTAAACACTTCTGCTTGCATACCTAATCTTCCAAACCGCTACGAGGCTTGCACATTTCCTAAACGTACAAACTTCAGTCAAGCTTAATGCTACATGTCTTCTTATGTTATCTCCCTTACCAGTATTCATTAACATTCACACTAGAATTCGTTTATTGCAGTGTGGCAGCTGTAAAATGTCTCCCCGCGTTAGAATCAGTGGTGTTATTTATACTGCCATGATTTTGAATTGGCGTCCTATCTGGGACAGACACCCGATCTGAGTTTATATTTTTAATTTGGAAAATTACAGACGTTCTGATTTGGTAACTTAATTGTAACTGCTAACTTGTTTTAACAGTAGTTAAATATTAGCATTACTTTAGCAAAGTGTTAAAACTTAACAGGCTTTTAACACGTTCTTACCCTGGACATTATTTATAGTTACTACTCCCTGTTTCCTGTTAAAATATCTTCTGCGCAGAACATGCACTCTAATAGCGATATGAAAAGAAAACAAGAAAATAAAGTATCAATTTTTCGGCCTCTGAAATCGACAAATTACATGTTACGGAGTATAGCATAGTAAAATGTAGATTTGACTTTTTTGCAAGTATAAATATTACTACAAATGAAGAATAAACAAGTATAGGAACAGACGCATCAACGTGTTCTGCTAATGTTCCTAATCACATTTCAATATTTTAGTGCTATTTTATAGAAATCATGAACATAAACATAACAATGGTCTCACTAACATGTTGACAAACACCTGGTATACTCGTATTGGAGACGAACACTTGCTTTTACATTGTGCTGGACACGAATACGTGTATATTTTAGCATTGCCCGTATAACAGATGATTACACGAGTATAATGGATTTTGGATTAGATATATCACAACCTACGGGTCTTTACCATATTGGTCCTAAATTATTCAAATTATCAGACAATGTAGAACCCCAAAGGGTAAAATATACATGTACTATGATTAATTGAAGTATAAGACAGGGTATTTAACCACGATCCTGGAAAGCTGCTAATGTAAATAACTACTGTGATTAACTAAAGTATAAGACAGCGTATTTACCCACGATTCTGGAAAGCTGCTAATGTAGATAACTATTATGATTAACTGAAGTATAATACAGGGTATTTACCCACGATTCTGGAAAGCTGCTAATGTAAATAACTACTATGATTAATTAAAGTATAAGACAGGGTATTTACCCACGATCCTGGAAAGCTGCTAATGTAAATAACTACTGTGATTAACTGAAGTATAAGACAGGGTATTTACCCACGATTCTGGAAAGCTGCTAATGTAGATAACTACTATGATTAACTGAAGTATAATACAGGGTATTTACCCACGATTCTGGAAAGCTGCTAATGTAAATAACTACTATGATTAACTGAAGTATAAGACAGGGTATTTACCCACGATCCTGGAAAGCGGCTAATGTAAATAACTACTATGATTAACTGAAGTATAATACAGGGTATTTACCCACGATCCTTGAAAGCTGCTAATGTAAATAACTACTGTGATTAACTGAAGTATAAGACAGAGTATGTACCCACGATCCTGGAAAGCTGATAATGTAAATAACTTCTGTGATTAACTGAAGTATAAGACAGGGTATTTACCCACGATCCTGGAAAGCTGATAATGTAAATAACTACTATGATTAACTGAAGTATAAGACAGGGTATTTACCCACGATCCTGGAAAGCTGATAATGTAAATAACTACTATGATTAACTGAAGTATACGACAGGGTATTTACCCACGATCCTGGAAAGCTGCTAATGTAAATAATTACTGTGATTAACTGAAGTATAAGACAGGGTATTTACCCACGATCCTGGAAAGCTGCTAATGTAAATAATTACTGTGATTAACTGAAGTATAAGACAGGGTATTTACCCACGATTCTGGAAAGCTGCTAATGTAAATAACTACTGTGTTTAACTGAAGTATAAGACAGGGTATTTACCCACGATTCTGGAAAGCTGCTAATGTAGGTAACTACTATGATTACCTGAAGTATAATAAAGGGTATTTACTCACGATTCAGGAAAGCTGCTAATGTAAATAACTACTGTGATTAACTAAAGTATAAGACAGGGTATTTACCCACGATTCTGGAAAGCTGCTAATGTAAATAACTTCTATGATTAACTGAAGTATAAGACAGGGTATTTACCCACGATCCTGGAAAGCTGCTAATGTAGATAACTACTATGATTAACTGAAGTATAATACAGGGTATTTACCCACGATTCTGGAAAGCTGCTAATGTAAATAACTACTGTGATTAACTGAAATATAAGACAGGGTATTTACCCACGATCCTGGAAGGCGGCTAATGTAAATAACTACTATGATTAACTGAAATATAATACAGGGTATTTACCCATGATCCTTGAAAGCTGCTAATGTAAATAACTACTGTGATTAACAGAAGTATAAGACAGGGTATTTACCCACGATCCTGGAAAGCTGATAATGTAAATAACTACTGTGATTAACTGAAGTATAAGACAGGGTATTTACCCACGATCCTGGAAAGCTGATAATGTAAATAACTACTATGATTAACTGAAGTATAAGACAGGGTATTTACTCACGATCCTGGAAAGCTGATAATGTAAATAACTACTATGATTAACTGAAGTATACGACAGGGTATTTACACACGATCCTGGAAAGCTGCTAATGTAAATAATTACTGTGATTAACTGAAGTATAAGACAGGGTATTTACCCACGATCCTGGAAAGCAGCTAATGTAAATAATTACTGTGATTAACTGAAGTATAAGACAGGGTATTTACCCACGATTCTGGATAGCTGCTAATGTAAATAACTACTGTGATTAACTGAAGTATAAGACAGGGTATTTACCCACGATTCTGGAAAGCTGCTAATGTAGATAACTACTATGATTAACTGAAGTATAATACAGGGTATTTACCCACGATTCTGGAAAGCTGCTAATGTAAATAACTACTATGATTAACTGAAGTATAAGACAGGGTATTTACCCACGATCCTGGAAAGCGGCTAATGTAAATAACTACTATGATTAACTGAAGTATAATACAGGGTATTTACCCACGATCCTTGAAAGCTGCTAATGTAAATAACTACTGTGATTAACTGAAGTATAAGACAGAGTATGTACCCACGATCCTGGAAAGCTGATAATGTAAATAACTACTGTGATTAACTGAAGTATAAGACAGGGTATTTACCCACGATCCTGGAAAGCTGATAATGTAAATAACTACTATGATTAACTGAAGTATAAGACAGGGTATTTACCCACGATCCTGGAAAGCTGATAATGTAAATAACTACTATGATTAACTGAAGTATACGACAGGGTATTTACCCACGATCCTGGAAAGCTGCTAATGTAAATAATTACTGTGATTAACTGAAGTATAAGACAGGGTATTTACCCACGATCCTGGAAAGCTGCTAATGTAAATAATTACTGTGATTAACTGAAGTATAAGACAGGGTATTTACCGACGATTCTGGAAAGCTGCTAATGTAAATAACTACTGTGTTTAACTGAAGTATAAGACAGGGTATTTACCCACGATTCTGGAAAGCTGCTAATGTAGGTAACTACTATGATTACCTGAAGTATAATAAAGGGTATTTACTCACGATTCAGGAAAGCTGCTAATGTAAATAACTACTGTGATTAACTAAAGTATAAGACAGGGTATTTACCCACGATTCTGGAAAGCTGCTAATGTAAATAACTTCTATGATTAACTGAAGTATACGACAGGGTATTTACCCACGATCCTGGAAAGCTGCTAATGTAGATAACTACTATGATTAACTGAAGTATAATACAGGGTATTTACCCACGATTCTGGAAAGCTGCTAATGTAAATAACTACTGTGATTAACTGAAATATAAGACAGGGTATTTACCCACGATCCTGGAAGGCGGCTAATGTAAATAACTACTATGATTAACTGAAATATAATACAGGGTATTTACCCATGATCCTTGAAAGCTGCTAATGTAAATAACTACTGTGATTAACAGAAGTATAAGACAGGGTATTTACCCACGAAACTGGAAAGCTGATAATGTAAATAACTACTGTGATTAACTGAAGTATAAGACAGGGTATTTACCCACGATCCTGGAAAGCTGATAATGTAAATAACTACTATGATTAACTGAAGTATAAGACAGGGTATTTACTCACGATCCTGGAAAGCTGATAATGTAAATAACTACTATGATTAACTGAAGTATACGACAGGGTATTTACACACGATCCTGGAAAGCTGCTAATGTAAATAATTACTGTGATTAACTGAAGTATAAGACAGGGTATTTACCCACGATCCTGGAAAGCAGCTAATGTAAATAATTACTGTGATTAACTGAAGTATAAGACAGGGTATTTACCCACGATTCTGGAAAGCTGCTAATGTAAGTAACTACTGTGATTAACTGAAGTATAAGACAGGGTATTTACCCACGATTCTGGAAAGCTGCTAATGTAGGTAACTACTATGATTAACTGAATATAATACAGGGTATTTACTCACGATTCTGGAAAGCTGCTAATGTAAATAACTACTGTGATTAACTGAAGTATAAGACAGGGTATTTACCCACGATCCTGGAAAGCTGCTAATGTAAATAACTACTATGATTAATTGAAGTATAAGACAGGGTATTTACCCACGATCCTGGAAAGCTGCAAATGTAAATAATTACTGTGATTAACTGAAGTATAAACAGGGTATTTACCCACGATTCTGGAAAGCTGCTAATGTAAATAACTACTGTGATTAACTGAAGTATAAGAAGGGTATTTACCCACGATTCTGGAAAGCTGCTAATGTAGATAACTACTATGATTAACTGAAGTATAATACAGGGTATTTACCCACGATTCTGGAAAGCTGCTAATGTAAATAACTACTGTGATTAACTGAAGTATAAGACAGGGTATTTACCCACGATCCTGGAAAGCGGCTAGTGTAAATAACTACTATGATTAACTGAAGTATAATACAGGGTATTTACCCACGATCCTTGAAAGCTGCTAATGTAAACAACTACTGTGATTAACTGAAGTATAAGACAGGGTATTTACCTACGATCCTGGAAAGCTGATAATGTAAATAACTACTGTGATTAACTGAAGTATAATACAGGGTATTTACCCACGATCCTGGAAAGCTGATAATGTAAATAACTACTATGATTAACTGAAGTATAAGTCAGGGTATTTACTCACGATCCTGGAAAGGTGATAATGTAAATAACTACTATGATTAACTGAAGGATACGACAGGGTATTTACACACGATCCTGGAAAGCTGCTAATGTAAATAATTACTGTGATTAACTGAAGTATAAGACAGGGTATTTACCCACGATTCTGGAAAGCTGCTAATGTAAGTAACTACTGTGATTAACTGAAGTATAAGACAGGGTATTTATCCACGATTCTGGAAAGCTGCTAATGTAGGTAACTACTATGATTAACTGAATATAATACAGGGTATTTACTCACGATTGTGGAAAGCTGCTAATGTAAATAACTACTGTGATTAACTGAAGTATAAGACAGGGTATTTACCCACGATCCTGGAAAGCTGCTAATGTAAATAACTACTATGATTAACTGAAGTATGATACAGGGTATTTACCCACGATCCTTGAAAGCTGCTCATGTAAATAACTACTGTGACTAACTGAAGTATAAGGCAGGGTATTTACCCACGATCCTGGAAAGCTGATAATGTAAATAACTACTATGATTAACTGAAGTATAAGACTGGGTATTTACCCACGATCCTGGAAAGCTGCTAATGTAAATAACTTCTATGATTAACTGAAGTATAAGACAGGGTATTTACCCACGATCCTTGAAAGCTGCTAATGTAAATAACTACTGTGATTAACAGAAGTATAAGACAGGGTATTTACCCACGATCCTGGAAAGCTGATAATGTAAATAACTACTGTGATTAACTGAAGTATAAGACAGGGTATTTACCCACGATCCTGGAAAGCTGATAATGTAAATAACTACTATGATTAACTGAAGTATATGACATGGTATTTACCCACGATCCTGGAAAGCTGCTAATGTAAATAACTATTATGATTAACTGAAGTATAATACCGGGTATTTACCCACGATTCTGGAAAGCTGCTAATGTAAATAAATACTATGATTAATTGAAGTATAAAAAAGGATAACAATATCGGACAGGGAAAGCAGCATTCAAGGACGACAGTCAATCACAAAACACAAAAACAAACACGCAAACATTCAAACGAAAAGACAAAAGCAATAAAAAAAGCAAACGACATCACAAACACAAAAGGGTTGACAATAGGGCTACCGCCTTGGAACGGTCAGTGGCGAAGTAGGCCACTGGGGGTTTAAACCGGTTCTAGGGTGCACCAAACCTCACACTTAACCTACTGTCATCTCATTAAAACAGGACAGTGTAAATAAAGAAATCCCCGCCATGATCTAATCTCTAACCAACAAGGCAGCATCAATAGGCAATATAAGTAAAACACAAATATGCTCGTGTAAATAAAATACAAAAAAACAATAGCCTAGAAAGCCACAATGAAGGTACTCAATGACTTTGCAGAAGCCAGAGCAGTAAGAGAATAAACCATTAAGGGGACGACAAGATCATGGACAAACATCAAACGCCACCGTCCCAATGGGCTTTAGGTAGGCGTCATCACAGGGTCCACAGCCTGTCCGGTCATCGTACAATTAAAGAGGAAAGCATAGCGGCGAACTGTAAAAGGGTCCACCACCAAGCATGCAGTACGTTGCAAAATGATAGGGTCATAACCTCTTTTGATAAACTTTTTAATAAGTTTAACAAAGAAAGTATGAAAGTGATCATGACCAAGAATCTTACGAAGTTTATAAATCACATCACCATAGAAGTCAGGTTGTGATAGTCCTTGTCGCAGAAGAGTCCTTAAATTACATTTATATTTGGAAAGAAGATCAGGGTTACGATAATAAAATTTTGCAAAGGTTTTACGAAGTTTATGGTAACGGTAACCCTGATTGAGTAACTTTTTAGTTATACAAAGATTACGAATATTAAAGTCCTCAACTCGAGTACAAGCTCTAGAAAAACGAATAAGTTGAGACGGATACACCCCATAAGAAGTTGCTCGGGGAACATCCCCATCCAAGTGGGGATAATTAACAATGTCAAAATTAAAATCATCTCTCTTGTCATAGATTTTGCTAATTATTTTACCATTTTCAATCGAGAGATCTAAATCAAGAAAAGAAGCGTTATAACCAGATATATTTTCTTTATTAAGCCGAAGTTCTTTAGGATAAATAGTATGAACCATAATTGGAAAGAAAGGGTTGTCAATGTTCAGTATGTCATCCAGATACCGAGAAGTGTCATTAAAAGCTTCAATAACATCTGCCTGGTTATCTGGTGAAAGACTCAACATGAAATTCCTTTCATAGCAAAATAAAAACAAATCTGCGACAAGTGGTGCACAGTTCGTACCCATAGGGATACCAACACTTTGTCTATAAACGGTGGTACCATACCTGACGAAAATATTATCTAATACGAAGATGAGTGCTTCACAAACTTCATAGCAAGTCCACATAGTATAATTGTCTAAACTGCCGTTAGTGAAAAACGCTTTAATATTATTACATGCCAAAAATGTAGTATTTTCTCTAGCGAATGTTTTTTGAATAAGAGAAATTAGCTTGTCTTTAATAAGATGATGTGGTAAGGTTGTATATAGTGTAGAAAAGTCATAGGTACGTAATGATGAAACTTGACCTTTATTGAAAATTTTATCAAGAACGTCTCCTGAATTTTTTATAGACCAAAATAAATTAATCCCAGAGTTTTCATAAGTTTTATCACAATATAGTTTAACGTGATCTTTAACGGCAGTAAGACAAGAAGTTAAAAGTTTGGAGATGTTTGTTGTCGTGCAGGCACTAGAATTAGAAATAAAGCGAGCCTTATATGGATTTTTATGTAATTTAGGAATCCAGTACATGGTAGGCAGTTTATTTTGCTTATCGCTTACACCAGCCTTGAAAGTAGTGCACCGAGTGATATGTGCGGAAACAACATCATCCTCAGTAGAATTAACTGGAGTATACGAATTGGTGCTGCCGAGTTCCAGAGATAAAACATTGACGTAATGTAGGCGTCAAACAATAATTACATTATTAGCTGCTTTATCTGCAGGAACTAAAACAAATTTATTATGAAATTCCTAAATTCCCAATTTTAGATTACGAAAGGAAAACCTAGGTCTCGGAGGTAGTAAAGAGGGGTTAGCATTATAAAAGTTAATACGTATATCTATAATTTTAAGAATAGACTTTTTCCAAGTAGAAAGCGAGTTTGGGTCCGCATGTTCTCTACGACACCATTTTATACTAAAATCTTCAATGGAATGGGCGATCTGGGCACGACAGGCATTACAATCAATAGTTGAAGGTAATCTATATTTAGGACCTTTCGAAAACAAATGCCGAATACGTTTATCAACAATATCAAAATTACCAGTGATGACATGACCTGCTGGAGCATAGCAAAATTTTGATGTGTTGCATTCACATTCCTTAGGAGTATTAAGTACTATATTAAGGTCAGAAACTATTTTGTTGTAGTTGAAAATAATATTTCTAATAGGCTTTTTATACTTATAACAAATTACAGGACTTTCGGAATTTTTGAAATATTTTGGGATAGAATCAACTACACGAGTATCCCGAAAAATACTAGGCATGTCAATGAAATCAATACCTTTATTAATATATAGTAGTTTTAGAAAATGCCTGACGTGATCAGACTCCTTGTCAATATGGGGTCAGAGAACATTTTGTGTGTAGCTTTGAACTATGGAAGCAGTGTTATACAAGGGATCTGTACGAATGAAAATTTTGTCCGCTTCCTCGTCGATCAACTTCATTGATGAAATAGACAAAGATGTAAGCCGTGAAAGCATAGAGTGCTTTCCAGACTGTTTAAAAATAGTATGTAAATCAGCGACAGAAATAATTACACGCGATTTACGTTTGATGTTACCATTACGCCTAAGACCATGAGACCTAGATTTACCAGACAGGGTATTTAAGACAGGGTATTTACCCACGATCCTGGAAAGCTGCTAATGTAAATAATTACTGTGATTAACTGAAGTATAAGACAGGGTATTTACCCACGATTCTGGAAAGCTGCTAATGTAAATAACTACTGTGATTAACTGAAGTATAAGACAGGGTATTTACCCACGATCCTGGAAAGCTGCTAATGTAGATAACTACTATGATTAACTGAAGTATAATACAGGGTATTTACCCACGATTCTGGAAAGCTGTTAATGTAAATAACTACTGTGATTAACTGAAGTATAAGACAGGGTATTTACCCACGATCCTGGAAAGCGGCTAATGTAAATAACTACTATGATTAACTGAAGTATAAGACAGGGTATTTACCCACGATCCTGGAAAGCTGCTAATGTAAATAACTACTGTGATTAACTGAAGTATAAGACAGGGTATTTACCCACGATCCTGGAAAGCTGATAATGTAAATAACTACTATGATTAACTGAAGTATAAGACAGGGTATTTACCCACGATCCTGGAAAGCTGATAATGTAAATAACTACTGTGATTAACTGAAGTATAAGACAGGGTATTTACCCACGATCCTGGAAAGCTGCTAATGTAAATAATTACTGTGATTAACTGAAGTATAAGACAGGGTATTTACCCACGATCCTGGAAAGCTGATAATGTAAATAACTACTATGATTAACTGAAGTATATGACAGGGTATTTACCCACGATCCTGGAAAGCTGATAATGTAAATAACTACTATGATTAACTGAAGTATAAGACAGGGTATTTACCCACGATCCTGGAAAGCTGATAATGTAAATAACTACTATGATTAACTGAAATGGACTTTGAACTCATTAAAGTACACACAGCTCTCTACGTTGTTATTTTAAAACTGGAAGTATTAAATATGTTAAACAAGTGGGTTGAAGCACTTTTATTTTGTTCGTGATAAAAATGAGATATAGGGTCCTGTAGAAACCCCGTAGGTCCGCACTGTAAGGCAAACAAGGACTTGCTAATACAATGAAAGAGACAAAAAAACAACAGAAAGGGTGGTGAAGACAGGGTTAGCGACTTGGAACGGTCAGTAGGCAATAAGGCCTACTGGTTAGCTTGAATCGATTTTATATGCGCACAATCCTCGTTATTATCCTGTCTTCGGCGCCCAAATAGACAAGACAGTGTAAAAAAACTACATCATATCAAAAGGAATTCTCTAACAATAAAGCTCACATCCAGAGAAACTAACTAAAGAAACACATAGAAAATAATAAACATCTCATGATGTATCCAGAATCGTACTGAACAACCATAGTAGTTGCAGCTAAAGAGAAAGCCTATCTAGGGTACGACCAGAAAACCCGAAGGACGAAAGCTCATGCACCCACCTTGGGGTTTTATTCGGTACAATCATAGAGTCCCAAGAGGAAGTCCAGTCATCGCACACGTGAAAAAGTGAAACGTAATGACAGACTGTAGAGGGGTCAGTCACTAAACATGCAGTGCGCTATAAAACCAAAGGGTTATATCCTTTTCTGACGAACTTCCTCATTAAATGTGTAAAGCGGTCAGGAAACCCGTCAGACCCCTTTAACTGTCGAACTTTATTGACCACATCTCCAAAAAATGAGAGTTGGAATATGCCTAGGCGCAGATGTGTTTTAAGGTTGGTGTTGTACTTTTCCAGCAGGCCCTCGTTGCGGCGGTAGAATTTAGAGAAAGACCTACGTAGTTTGTGATAACGAAAACCCTGCTGAAGAAGTTTACTTGTAATAATTTGATGTCGATCATTGAAGTCTATAACATCATTACACGCTCTAGGAAATCGAATGAGCTGGGAAATATACCCCGTATGAGGTAGCACGATGTTAAAATTGAAATGATCTCTCTTATCATAGATTTTATTATGAATACAATCATTTGAAATCGAGAGATGAAGATCGAGAAATGCTGCTACTGTATTCGAACTGTTGGCTTTATTCAACGTGAGCTCTGGTGGATAAATGTTTGTAACCATATGAGCAAAGAACGGATTATCAATATTGAGTATGTCATCACGATACCGAGAAGTATTAATAAAGGCATCAATAATTTCACCCTGGCTAGCAGGTGACAAACTCAAAATAAAATCTCTTTCATAGCAGTACAAAAACAAATCTGCAACAAGTGGCGCACAGTTAGTACCCACAGGAATACCAACAACCTGGCGGTAAATGGTTTTACCGTATCTTATACAGATGTTATCCAGAAAAAAAGATAAGGCTCTGCAAACAACAGTACAAGTCCACAAATTATACTTATCAATGGGGGCCTGACATTATTACGAGCTAGAAAAGTAAAATCATTTCTTTTGAAAACAAATAAAGCAATGATACATGATATAATTTGTTTTTATTTTAACACCCAACACTTTCAGAACTGTATTAGAGCATTTTCATAAATATTAATTACATTGAATGGAGCACTAAGTCCAATTGAATGCATTTGCATATTATAATGTCATGAGATTGAATCACACTATTAAATGATTTTAATTGTATTTGAGTTTACCACCCATATTGTTCCAGATTGCCTCCAGTCTCTTTAATTACATTTTAAGATTTTAAAAAAGTTGTTTACTTGTGCCCTATTTCAAAAGTTAAACAAAAAGTATGCAACAATGGTTCTTGTGAATTGTACAACATCTTAAGCCTTGCATTTCAAGTGTATAAAAAACAAACCCCTTTAATAGCCCATCACATAGACGTTTCTCTCTAACAATGTTAATACAAGCAAAATTTTACGCAAGCGTAAAATAGCTGCCGATAGGAAATAGCATTATATCTGGGTAGGAACTGGGACCAAAGTTTAACATAATAACAAATCAAATCACGTGTGTTAAAACAATATTAAAATAAAAAATAAATACCAAAAACATGTCACGAAGACGTAAACATGCCACGACCGTTTTTTCTTACCAGACACTTTCTTCTTAATTTTAACCATCAGTTCTTCCTACCAAACATTTTGAATCAAGGTGGACGACCTCGCTTTGTTCTGGTCAAATCATTAACATGCGTTACATCTGATTGATTACATATTCACCTTTGTAGCACGACATGCTAGAAGTGTTCACATGTAAGGGATGGGTGTGCGTTAGCGTTAGCATCACAAATAAACTGTTCACTGCTACCATGTGTAATAATAAGATTGCGTTATCAAAGCGAAAAAATGAAAGAAACAATTAATTGCTACCTTACCATGTGTAATTATGAAAACCATATATGGGTGCTTTTCAGAAATATACTGTCAAATGATAAGAGATAAAAATCAGAAAGAGAAGTATGTTTTAATAATATCAAAGTATACAAATTATGTCATATGTATGTTGCATGTGTCTAAGTTAATATATCTTTCTTTTTGATCAATTCATTATTTCTCGTAATAATATGATATTAAACATAATAACATGATATCATCAAATGTAAATTTCATAAATCAGGATTTCACTCAGGGCTGTGATTTAAATTGTAAACAGTTTCCACATAAACCTGATACTCCACCACGGAGTTGCAAAGAATGCTATTTTTATTAGAGGAACGTCCGAGACAAGAAAGCAAAAAATCATCAAGTTGTCAAACATACAATGAAATAAAATTACTTGTTTTTATTACTTTTAATATTTCAATATTATGAACATTCGTCGTATGAGTCGAAGAATACATTTGCCTTTTTGTTATTGTGTTGCTAGGAAAAATACGTTCAGAACCGGTGGCAGTAATATTGCAGCGTTTATTTGAAGGAGGAATCTCCCCAATAATATCGGCCACCAATTTGTCGGTAGAAATACAACTAATATAACTCCTGGCCTCTTGGTGGTCACATTTTTCGACCTTGCTGCGGCAGCCATTGCCGAATAAAAACAAGTGTAAAGGTTTACCATCACTAATTACATGTAAACCTCCGAGGTGTATCGAATGTAGTTCATATAATAAAAAGTAATCCCTCCTTTTTTGATGGAAATGGGCATTTTAAGTAGGCGAAAACTACCCATTCCTATTCGATTATGTGGTTGTATGTATAAGAAGCGTATTAATGTGTTTTCTGGATCAATGATGAACATTTTTGAAATTTCGACTCTATGCTTACACTTTGTGAGCAACCATCAATGAAATCAATGAAAACAGCTGCACCCTTGACCGGTTTAGTAAACAAACAAGAACTTTCTTACATGTCTTGTGACCCCACCTTTTCTGGTGATTTTTTAAAGGGAAACTTAGTTTTATTTATGAACATTACACTGCTGCATAATCCATACTTGAGTTGAATTTGCAGCAAATCATTAATATGTGACACTTTAACACTGGTCTCTATGGGGAAAGTAATTAGTGGTTTCATACCTAAACATCCGAGATACACCAATCCCAATATTTCCGTCGGACTAAAGCATTGACAAATAAAGAACGAAAACAATATCATTAACATCGCAGCACAATATGTCGCGATTTGTTTTCTCTTTTTCTTTTTTTTTGAAACAGGGGATAAAGGTTACGGTCGGGGCAAAATATAGTGTCGGTCGGGAACCTGAAACACGACTATTTTTTTTCTTGGCCTTATCAGAATATTATTGTTTGCGATGCGTTTATTTTTTACTTTTTCAGTCAGATTGCGTAGCAATTCCATGCTGATAGTTTGGTGATTTCCGTCAGTCCGTCCTTCTATCTGTCTTTCTGTCTGTCTGTCCGTCCGTCCGTCCGTATGTCCGTATACACGTTTTGGTTAAAGTTTTTGTTTTTCCTCATTTCTAAAAACGAAGTGTCGTAAAGCTTTGAAACTTGGCACATATGTTCGTTGTCATTAAACACTGGAATATGACAAGAGCCATAATGCCGTCATGTATTTCACTTGATTTATCCCGCTCCCCCATTATACCTTTACTTAGACTGTTAGCGCTTCACTTGTTTATATATTCTTAGCCATAACGGATCCTTATTTCAATAATTTAAATCAGCGCTTTACGAATTGTTTGAGGGCTTCACATGTTTTTTTCAATAATTTAGTTCATGTTAATCATTTACCAAACTAAACTATGATTATTTGTTTTATATTTTATATTTTATCAATTGGTAACATACGGGTGAAACGAATAAATATATGAAATTAGAAATAAATAGGTTTCATAACATAATATTCCTTTTCAAATCCCAACACAAATTCGTACTTTGCACAAAACAATCTCAAATTGCGTAGACACTTGGTGCATATTTTATATCGATTAACCCCTTGCGCAGTTGCTGAATAGTCCTACGCATTTTCGGAATCGTCGCTTATTTTAAGAATTCTTACTTTGCACAGAACAGTTCCGGAATCGTCCATATTCTCACATTGCGTATAAAAAATTCAATAAACAAAATTCCTAATTACTCACTTGTTGGTATCTTAACTATTTTTTTTAATTTTAAATACATCTTAGAATAGTGTGATAAGTATTATGTTTTCACCAATAGATTGTAAACTATTTATTGTTTGTTTAAATTGTTACATATTTTGAGAGTTACCCAGCGTTTATATGAAAACATGAAATGTTCTGATAAAACACATAACAGGAATCGAAGCCAGCTTATTAATATATAACTTGAACTGCTTGAAACACTAGTAGGAAATAATAACACAAAAACATTTGACTCATTTACTGCAGAAGTTCCTCTGTAATAAAATGAAACATGTTTAATCCGAAATCACCTCCTTTAAACTGAATATCATTTGAAATTCAAGTAAGTATAAATCAGCGTTGACATTACATACTTTCAAAATGTCTTTTTGCAAACACATATTTAGTGATAATGCTAGTAAAACATGATGTCAAAATCATTTTAGTTGGTATATTTAGAATTCGGAACATCGGAAGCTACACTAATTCGAAGTATTTAACAAAATCCAAAACAACAATTTAGCGTTTGCTTCAATGACATTCAAAACAGTGCAACTAGAACACGTGTTTGTAAAGCATTCATTACGTGGTACCGCCTTAATTCCATTAAGCGATGAGAAAGCTTATGTAAGCAAAATGTTACCAATTGATTGTCCGACAATAAAACACGTTTAAAAAGTGTTTTACTAAAAAAATGCGATAACCTGTTTAAGATTACCTATAAAATGTTTAGTTTTACAATATGCAAACTTTATAAGCTGAAATTAAGGTTTTACTTCATACCCCAGCCAACCCCGTTTTCGCTTCTTGGAGAAGGGGTAAGAGGGGGTATAAAAGTTAACGCTCGAACCACGTAATTGCCTAGAGTGCGTGTATTTTGGTGTAATAATGCATTTGCTCGAAGAGGGATTGACTCTAATCAAAATGGAACCAGTATAACAATAATTAGTATAACAATAATTATTTCAGGGGTTAGTTAAAGATTGTACACTGACAACAGAAACTGTTGAAAAAAACATTAGAAGAGTTCGCTTGTCGAATGTATGGTTCAGAGGTATGTCAGACAACTGATGTAAATGAATATAGGGACCAACTATTGTGTGCAATGGGAGGAGACATTGATTCATCACATATATCACACTGTAAGTCTTGTTTAAAGGGAAACATGGCAACTTTGACTTGCTTAAAACACCAATAATATATTAAACCTATGGTAGAAGGTTGAAGACAAATTGACGGCGGATGGGCGGACGGACTGACGGACGGATGGACAAAGACTTATCACCGTACATCACCTCACCTCTGAGCCTTATTCTTATGTTAGCGTATGAACGAAATATGCGTGTTAGATTATGACTGAAGTATGCTTCGTGCATAAACAAAATAATAATGGCTTTAACAACTGTACATTAAAAAAAAAATCATTTAAATATTCTGAAAAAGGGTCATGACCTTTGACCCCAATTTACCCGTCACATACAAAATCAGGGCAGAACATGGGTACCACGACAAACGTAAGATATTACACTTTCGGGTGATACCTGTTCCTATGCTCCTTGCAAATGTTGAAATAGACTCACAATTCATTTAGTCGGTACTAGATGTTCTCAAGGACAGACGGCGGATGGGCGGACAGACGGAACAAGACTTATCACCGTATATCAGCTCACTTCTAAGCCTTTTACCTTTGTTTGCTATTGACCGAAATATGCTTCGTGCATAAACAAAACAATAATGACTTTCAAAAAAATACATTCAAGTTTAATATTCGGAAAAAAGGTCAAGACCTTTGACCTCAATTTACAAAATCAGAGCTTAACACGGGTACCAAGACAAAGGCAAGATATTACTCTTTCGATTGATTTCTCTCTTTATCCTCCTCACAAAATGTTGAACTCGACTCAAAAATCATTGAGTTGCCTCCAGACTAATACATCCGTCATGATTAATGATACATTACCACTAGAGGTAACGTTCATTTCCTAATGATACGTAATACTATGTGAACTCTAAAGGCAGAGTATTATGTCCTAATGGCACGTAACATTCCAGGACCTCTAAACAGTAGCGTACATTCTCTAATAGCACTTTCTACTACATGGCCTCTATAGGTAACGTACACTTCTAATGGCACGTAATAATACATGGCCTCTATAGATAGCGTATGTTTCATGATGCCACTTAGTGCTACATGACTTCTATCGGCAGCGTATTTTTTCTAATAACACATAATACTGCATGACCTCTATAGGCAGCGTATATTTCCTAATGACACGTAATCCTACATCACCTCTATAGGCAGCGTATATTTCCTAATGACACGTTATACTACATGACATCTATAGGCAGCGTATATTTCCTAATGACACATAATCCTTCATGACCTCTATAGGCAGCGTATATTCCTATTGACACGTTATACTTCATGACATTTATAGGCAGCGTATATTTCCTAATGACACGTAATGCTACATGACCTCTTATGCAGCGTATATTTCCTAATGACACATAATACTGCATGACCTCTATAGGCAGCGTATATTTCCTATTGACACGTGCTACTACATGACCTCTATACGCAGAGTATATTTCCTAATGATACGTAATACTATATGACCTCTATACGCAGCGTATATTTCCTATTGACACGTACTACTATATGACCTCTATACGCAGCGTATATTTCCTAATGATACGTAATACTGCATGACCATTGCGTTTTCTATAGGACCGTGTTTTCTCATTTTTTCTCTATAGACTGAGTATATTTCCCAATGACACGTAATAATACATGACCTCTATAGACAGCGTATACTTCTAATGAACGTAATATTACATGACCTCTATAGGCAGCGTTTGTTTCTTAATGACACGTAATACTGCGTGACCTCTATAGGAAGTGTATATTTCCTATTGACACGTAATACTATAAAATATGATCTCTATAGGCAGCGTATATTTTTTATTGACACACAATACTGCATGCCTTCTATTGACATTGTATATGTACTAATGACACATAATACTGCATGACCTCTATAGTCAGAGTATATTTGCTAATGACACGTACTACTGCATGGCCTCTATAAGTAACGTATATTTCCTATTAAAGGGAATATAGCAACACAGCCAAACATCCTTATTAGTGAGAGTTCTGAAAAACTTGGAAAAAGGTGAAAGAATTATCAAAATCGGATTATAAACAAAGAAGATATGATCGTTTGAAGGTTCTGTTAAAATGTATATGGAAGCCGTCATTTTTAGAGCTATGAAATCACAGTTCTAAATGACTATAACTATATGGAATATCGATAAATTTGAAAATTTTCTCATTTATCGGGGAAAAAAATAAAATAACTGAAGAATTTGTATAACTAATCATGCTAATGGCAGTAATGCTTTATATGACCAGTTAAGGAGTTTGCATTCATTTTCAGTGATACCTTTGCTTTAAATGATATTAATCAATATTCCATATATGGTCATATGGAACTATGACGTTATAGTTTACAAAATGGCGGCTCCCATATCCATTTTAGAACAACCATCAAGTGGTCATATATTTTTGTTTATCATCCGATTTTGATAATTTTTTTCACCTGTATGCAAGTTTTTCAGGACTCTCAATTTGCTGTGTCGCTACATTCCCTTTAGTGACTCGTAATACTACATGACCTTTATAGGCAGAGTAACATTTCTAATGGCATATACTACAATATAACCTCTATAGGCAGCATATTTGTTCTAATGATTCCTAATACTACATGATTTCTATAGGCAGAGTATATTTCCTAATGACACGTTATACTACATGACCTCTTTAGGCAACGTATATTTCCTAAAGACACGAAATACTGTATGCCCTTAAAGATATCGTATATTTCTTACTGACACGTAATACCATATGACCTATATAAGCAGCGTATATTTATTTCTTACTGACACGTAATACCATATGACCTATATAAGCAGCGTATAATTATTTCTCAATGCCATGTAATACTCCATGACATTTATAGGTAGCGGATTTGTCCTAATGGCACATAATACTACATGACCTCTATAGGTAGCGGATTTGTCCTAATGGCACATAATACTACATGACCTCTATAGGTAGCGGATTTGTCCTAATGGCACATAATACTACATGACCTCTATAGGTAGCGGATTTGTCCTAATGGCACATAATACTACATGACCTCTATAGGTAGCGGATTTGTTCTAATGGCACATAATACTACATGACCTCTATAGGTAGCGGATTTGTCCTAATGGCACATAATACTACATGACCTCTATAGGTAGCGTATTTGTCCTAATGGCACATAATACTACATGACATTTATAGGTAGCGTATTTGTCCTAATGACACATAATACTACATGACCTCTATAGGTAGCGTATTTGTCCTAATGGCACATAATACTACATGACATTTATAGGTAGCGTATTTGTCCTAATGACACATAATACTACATGACCTCTATAGGTAGCGTATTTGTCCTAATGACACATAATACTACATGACCTCTATAGGTAGCGGATTTGTCCTAATGGCACATAATACTACATGACCTCTATAGGTAGCGTATTTGTCCTAATGGCACATAATACTACATGACATTTATAGGTAGCGTATTTGTCCTAATGACACATAATACTACATGACCTCTATAGGTAGCGTATTTGTCCTAATGACACATAATACTAGATGGCCTCAATAAGTAGCGTATTTGTCCTAATGGCACATAATACTACATGACCTCTATAGGTAGCGTATTTGTCCTAATGGCACATAATACTACATGACATTTATAGGTAGCGTATTTGTCCTAATGACACATAATACTACATGACTTCTATAGGTAGCGTATTTGTCCTAATGACACATAATACTACATGACCTCTATAGGTAGCGTATTTGTCCTAATGACACATAATACTACATGACCTCTATAGGTAGCGTATTTGTCCTAATGACACATAATACTACATGACCTCTATAGGTAGCGTATATTTTTAATAATTACAGGTAATATTGCATGAACTCTCGAGGAATTTTATAGTTGCCAATGACAAGTAAGGCAACATGACCTCTACAGGTAGCGTATATTTTCTAATGACTCGTAATACTAAATTACCTCTATAGTTATCGCTTATTTAATAATGCAAAGATGTTAATTACACGTAATGATACATATTATATGATATGATGAATATTTATATTCTAATAAACAACTTAGCTCACTGTTCATAAATGTCGCGCATATAAAGCATAAATAAAACAGAGATGACCATTTGAAAGATACGCGCACTATTGTTAAAAATATCATTGTTGTAACCCCTTTAGTCTGCTGTTCGAAATATCAAGCGTAAAGCGAGGAGTTTATCAATTTGCTTTTCTCAATTTGCTTTTCTCCTCAAATGTCCAAGTGTGTGTAGAGACCGTATTCAATTTTACACTTTCATTTTCGTCTTTGGAATATATCATTACTCCTTATCTGAGTGTAGGGCCTAGCAGAAACACTTAGGCATATACAAACCTGTATGAAATCATGTAAATGATATATTGTTCAAATGGAACTTATGTACTGTTGATTTTATGAATACTGAGTTCTGCTCAACCCGGGGCTAGAGGGCGTGAGCGGTAGCCAGCATATTTCACTACCGCTCATGAACAGTCTCAATCAAACCGAGACTGCAATATTTCGTATGTGTCGTGCTCGGCCGTTTCCAAAGGTCCATTATCATACTTTTTTCAGAACAGGAAAATGGTATTCCCAGTATTAAACATATACATAAACCTAATAAAGCTCTATTTGTCTTTAGTCAAAGAATCGTTTGAAAGCTTAAGCTACGACACATGACCTATAAAACAGACCATAGTTTCTGAATAATCACTAAATGTCTCTCCTTTCTGATGACAAAAGCAACAGTCATATATGTTTATAAAGTCACGATTTTTATATTTTAAAGACGATGCAGATAGTATACATACATAGACAACCATCGTCGAGGGAATAAATCCACCAAAAACCTTTCGGATCAACACCACGTCTTCTTACGCGTTTGACCGGTTCATATCAGGTGAATTTTAGACCACAGCTTACAGAAGCATTATTCATGTTGTTTCTATTCGAAGTTATCAGTTAACAAATGTTGGTGTTTATTTATTCGCGCCATATTGCTGATGTCTTGTAGACTTACAGATGAGTAGCTAAAATACATAAAATAGCTTCCGTTTATGTTGTATCAATGCGTTCTGTAGCTAAATGACGTTGCTTCTTCTATAATAGGTTTAGTATTATTGTATACTAATGTTGACCTCGATTTAGGCTTTTGCAAAACAAGTAGGCATTGATGTCGAACAGGAAATGTAGCTTTAATAAAACACAGCCAAAATGTATACTAGTGTCGACCTCAATTTAGGCTTTTGCAAAACAAGTAGACATTGACGTCGAACAGGAAATGTAGATTTAATAAAACACAGCCAACTAAAAATACGCAATGAAACAAACGTATCTTACAACGTTAATGAGAAGCACGACGGGTGACATCACCACCACCAACAGTGTGTGGCCAGCCTCTATCACTAAATAATCGAGCGTCATACATATAATCATATGTCGCAAAAGTTACTTAAAACAGGCGCAAGTGAACGTGAAACAATGTATTCCATAAACTGAGGATAAATGACTGTTTTATGGCAATCTCGTGATGACATTTGCATATTTTAATGGTTTTTAATAAAGTAATTCTACCGATAAGGAAAACATAAAATAATGTATTTGCAAATACAAACTAGAATATAAAAGAGAGTCAATTCAACAGACATGAATCACCGTTTTATGTTACCGATAATAATAACATCTGCCTATTTCATAGCAGTTTTATACTCATAATGATCATAAATGTAAAACTGGTCTAATTAATTTGTTAACCAACACCTGGTTTAAAAAATACTATATAACGATACACTAATCATCAATTCATCATCAACTGGCTACCGCAACATCTAGAGAAACTACTTCACCGACATGGGAGCAAAGTAAGTACAATTATCGTCTTGTTATATTCACATATGTATACTTGTTAGCGGTAATAGAGGGCGTTGACGGTAGCAAGCTCTTTTCAATACCGTTCAAGAACAGTCTCAATCAAACCGAGACTGCAATATTTTTTATATATTTATTGTATTCGGTGATTTCCAAATTTCCCCTTTCATACTATTTTTATATATCACAGTAGCGTTGCCCGTGCAGTGTGGCGGCGATAAACGCGCTTGCAGTCGGAACTGTTATTCATTCTGATTTTTGGAGATCGCTGAGTCCGATACTTATAGCCTGATATCAGTGGTATTTTCTCGAACACATGTGTTTTCTTACTTTAAATTCGACTACTCCAAGCTTTAAAGATTATGAGTATTGTTTAATCACCATTAGGATATGTTGCCTGCTTTTTAATTTAGTCTGTTGACTGTTACTTGTGATACACAGGCTTCATAACCATATTGCTACGATGACGCCTACATAAATCCTCATAGGACGGTAACTTTGATGTTTGTCTCAAATAGTGTCTTATCGCACCATTAACGGTTTGTTCTCTTGTTGCTCTGGCTTCAACCATGTCATTGAGTTCTTGCTTATTGGCTTTCTAGGATTTGTATAATATATATATATATAGATCATTTAAGTGTAAGTTTCATCAATAAGCACTTATGTCTTCTCTACACTATATACAACCTTACCACATCATCTTATTAAAGACAAGCTAATTTCTCTTATTCAAAAAACATTCGCTAGAGAAAATACTATATTTTTGGCATGTAATGATATTAAAGCGTTTTTTACTAACGGCAGTTTAGACAATTATACTATGTAGACTTGCTATGAAGTTTGTGAAGCACTCATCTTCTTATTAGATAATATTTTCGTCAGGTATGGAACCACCGTTTATAGACAAATTGTTGGTATCCCTATGGGTACGAACTGTGCACCACTTGTCGCAGATTTGTTTTTATTTTGCTATGAAAGAGATTTCATGTTGAGTCTTTCACCAGATACCCAGGCAGATGTTATTGAAGCTTTTAATGACACCTCTCGGTATCTGGATGACATACTGAACATTGACAACCCTTTCTTTCCAACTATGGTTGATAATATTTATCCTAAAGAACTTCAGCTTAATAAAGAAAATATATCTGATAATAAAGCTTTTTTTCTTGATTTAGATCTCTCGATTGAAAATGGTAAAATAATTAGCAAAATCTATGACAAGAGAGATGATTTTAATCTTGACATTGTCAATTATTCCCACTTGGTTGAGGATGTTCCCCGAGCAACTTCTTATGGGGTGTATCTGTTTCAACTTATTCGTTTTTCTAGAGCTTGTACTCGAGTTGAGGACTTTAATATTCGTAATCTTTGTATAACTAAAACGTTACTCAATCAGGGTTACCGTTACCATAAACTTCGTAAAACCTTTGCAAAATTTTATTATCGTAACACTGATCTTCTTTCCAAATATAAAAGTAATTTAAGGACTCTTCTGCGACAAGGACTATCACAACCTGACTTCTATGGTGATGTGATTTATAAACTTCGTAAGATTCTTGGTCATGATCACTTTCATACTATCGTTGTTAAACTTGTTAAAAAGTTTATCAAAAGAGGTTATGACCCTATCATTCTGCAACGTACTGCATGCTTGGTGGTGGACCCCTTTACAGCTCGCCACTATGCTTTCCTCTTTAATTGTACGATGACCGGACAGGCTGTGGACCCTATGATGACGTCTACCTAAAGCCCGGTGGCGTTTGATGTTTGTCCATGATTTTTCTTGTCGTGACCTTAATGGATTATTCTCTTACTGCTCTGGCTTCTGCCAAGTCATTGAGTACCTTCATTATGGCTTTCTAGGCTATTGTTTTTTTTGTATTATATTTACACGAGCATATTTGTGTTTTACTTATATTGCCTATTGATGCTGTCTTGTTGGTTAGAGATTATATCATGGCGAGGTTTTCTTTATTTACACTGTCCTGTTTTAATGGGATGACAGTAGGGTAAGTGTGAGGTTTGGTGCACCCTAGAACCGGTTTAAACCCCCAGTGGCCTACTTTGCCACTGACCGTTCGAAGGCGGTAGCCCTATTGTCAACCCTTTTGTGTTTGTGATGTCGTTTGCTTTTATTATAACTTTTGCCTTCTTGTTTGTCTGTTTCTATGTTTGTTTCTGTGTTTTGTGGTTGATTGTCTTCCTTTAATGTTACTTTCCCTGTCCGATCTTTTTATATTTCTTTCATGTATATTGCCTGTTATTGCTGGCTTGCTTGTTAAAGAACATAACCTGGCGGGGATATCTTTATTCACCTTGTCCCTTTGTTTGTTTCGTATAATAGGATAAGAATGAAGTTTTGTGTACCCTAGAACCTGGTTTAAACCCTCAATGGTCATTGCCACTGATCATTCAAAGTCGCTAGTCCTATTGTCAACCTTTTATGTTTGTGATGTCATATCTTGCCTTTTATATATTTTTGTAATTGTTGTCATTGAATGCTACATTTCCTGTTCGACTTTTATATATACTTACAATATTCTATTGGTGGCGGAAGAAACCAGGTAGACCTTCGGTCAAATTTCTTGCATGGCAGGGCACCTGCTTAGAATCACGTACTGGACATGCATATGTGTATGTATTTTTGCATTACCCGTATAACAGAAAAACAAACGCTTAGAATGGTTTTAAAAATGATAGGGTCCTATAGAAACCACAGCGTCCGAACGCAATGGCATCGTAGGTCCACACTGTACTGCAAACAAGGACTTGATAATACAATGAAACAGCCACAAAACAACAGAAAGGATAGTGAAGACAGGGTTACCGACTTGGAAAGGTCTGTAGGCAATCAGGCCTACTGGTTAGCTTGAATCGATTTTATATGCGCACAATCCTCGCTATTATCCTGTCTTCAGCGCCCAAATAGACATTACATTGTAAACTAAACTATATCCCATCAAAAGGAATTCTTTAACAATAAAGTCCACATCCGGAGAAACTAACTAAAGAAACACATACAAAATAACAAACATCTCAGGATGTATCCAAAATCGTACTGAACAACCAGAGTAGTTGCAGCTAAAGGAAAAACCAATCTAGGGTACGACCAGAAAATCCGAGGGACGAAAGCTCATGCACCCAACTACCTTAGTTGGGGTTTCAGTAGGTACAATCATAGAGTCCCAAGACGTAGTCCAGTCATCGCACAAGTGAAATGTGAAGCATATTTCTAGATATATCAAAACCAAACTTGTCCTTAATCCGTGTCACAGCTGACTTGTTCAGACTGTTCACCGGAGCTTGATTCATTGGTTACTCTTATCACGTGTCACTACTCAGCCTCTAAATACAGTATAAAATCAACAATTCGGCCATGCTTCGTCCATAAAACAATAATTGGGCCGGTATCCGTCCGGTCAGTCTGCTTGCCAGGTAAAATATAAACAATGACGTATGAGATTCGACATTGGGTTTCCCAACTTAGACAAATTTGTATTGACTCGAACTCAGTTAACATCCGTACTAGTCTAGCTTTTAACGAGGTTGTATCTTCATGATTTAATAAGATGTGTAACTAATGTAAGAGTAAAATTCGGTGCACCCTAGAATCTAGTTTAACCCTCCAGCGTTCATTTTGCCACTGACTTTTCCAAGGCTATAGCCCTATCGTCAAACTTGTATTTGCGATGTCACATGCTTTGCTTCTGATTATCAATGTAATTGTGGTTTGTTTTAGTATGTGTTTTTGGTTGACTGTGTTCTGTTAAAGCAGCATTTTATACCCCTTTAATTTTTTTGAACAGTCTTTATGTTGAAATACATATTATGATAACTAATATTCATATAAATACCGAAAAAGGGATTACTTGGAAGCAACAAACACAAAAATGAGAGAAAAGTAGTAGATGCGGTCTTACTGACTCTGTACATGAGATGTAATATAATTTGCCACACGTTTCACGCCCCCTAGCACCGGCTTCACGGTATTTTACTTTTAATACATGCTGAAAATGTGATCCCTTGGAAGCAACAAACACAAACAAGAGAGAAAAGTACTAGACTCGGTTTTATTGAGTCTGTTCTAGAGAGGTAATTATAAGATGCAACACCTCTCACGCCTCCTAGCAACAGCTTAAACGATATTCTACTTTACGACACAAAGCGTAGCATTGGCGATCCCAAAGGCCAGTCAGTAATAAACTACTAGGTCGGTTGTTTGTAAACTTCGAGCCCAATATAGGTGGCTTTGAAGTAGAATACCGCTTAAGCCGGTGCTAGGGGGCGTGAGAAGTGTTGCTTCTCCATTACTTCTCATGAACAGACTCAATAAACCGAGACTGCTGCTTTATTCCCTTAATTGTGTTAGTTGCTCTCAAAGGATCACCTTTATCAGTACTTATTCGAAAGTACATGAACCTTGAGTGAGATTCTAGATGCCATGCTTTTGAAAGTCGTGCTTTCGTAAAAATGCAAACGTATTGATTGCGCATCTTTTAATGTTTGTTCATACAATATGTATTTTTTTGTTACCAAATTGTATATACGATACAATACGAGATTTGCTTTGATATAACCGGGTTATTATTGAAAACCAAATTATATAAGAATGTTAAACCTTACTTCCCTGCTTTATGCGTGTGCAATTAGATGCATAAGCACTCATTAAACCGTTTTGAAGTTATTGCGAAGAAACAGCTAAATTAACTACCTTTGTTTAACATTAAAATGCCAGAAATAGTGATAACAAAAATATATGAAAGGCACCACAAATACACGACTTTTGACAACAAAATTATTTCAAACCCCGAGTATATTTCGATAATTTGATGAAGAAACTAAATCACATTGTTCAAATACCATTTTGAAGAGGCTTAATCTGTTTAAATATCATTGATATTGTGTAATGGAAAAATTAATGCACCATATATTAAACAAATTATTCAGAAAATATGTATTTTGCCACTTTGCATCCTACCTTATCCAAACCCGGTCAGATTGTTGATATTGATAAAAGCTCGGTCAAGTTCGACAACAAGCCAGATCGAACCAGTTACGCCGAACTTATGGCCTTTGGATTATTGCAAAACGTGTTAACACTCCAACACCTTCATTTTTCATCCGATCTTTACCAAACTTTACAAGATTGTTATGATAAGGCCTTCATTGTGCCGTATTTCAACAAAACTTTGCAGGGATGATCAGTACCATGCCTAGTTGTGCATATTGTCACCTTGTTCCGGTTGAATGATTTTTGGTGGAGTTATGGCCCTTTATAGGTTTTAATACACAAACTTGGTCCGGACTATTTCTTCTGAACCACTTGCCGAATTTAAACGAAACTTGGCAAGGTAGGTCAGTACCAAGCCTAGTTGTGCATATCATCTCCGTGTTCCGGTTTTAAGCATTTTGGAGGAGTTATGGCCCTTTAAAGGCTTACTACACAAACGTTGCCAGCAGTTCTTTAAACATGTTTGGCCAATAATACTTATGTTTAATTGTGTCATATGTCTTGTCAACACCCATATGACCGTTAGAGTCATGATATTGCTGAATAACCTCTGGTCTTAAGTGACTTGGAAGATAAAGACGTAAGATAGGATCAGAATCAGCGTTTGAGATATAGTACAATATATCATCGTAAATAACATGCCTATTTGCTAAGGTAGGTGTTAATTTGTCATTTAGAAGTCCAGCCTTGATTTCGACTAAAATTTCATCTTTTGCCTGTTCAGTTACCATGTCTATACCAGGTTCGATCTTAGGTTTCTGCCAATGATCTTCAAGATTACCATTGCACTTAACATACCTCCTTAGCGCAAACCTATTCGAATTCAGTGCATTAACTTGATAGGTGTTATCGTTGATGTCAGGGTCATAACCTTCGACATCCTCGGGTACAGCATCTAAGGGCAAACGAGATAACATATCTACGACACTGTTGTTCACCCCTGGGATGAACTCCAATTTGCAGTCATAGCCGGCAATACCGAGAGCCCACATTTGAATTTTCTTATTTTGCATAGGGGAATCTAACAGATATTTCAATGGACTGTGATCTGACCTAATTATGAAGGTTGCCCCATGTAAAAAGTGATCTAAATTATGCAAGGCGTAATGAATCGCAAAAGCTTCTTTCTCTATAGTAGACCATCGGCATTGGGTATCACTCAACTTGTGAGACAAAAAATGAATGGGTTTTTCATTTTTTATACGAGGAACAGCCTCAGTTTGTTCATCAACTGGCTGTGTCAAGCAAGCTCCTATGCAATTGTTACTTTTATCCGTATATAGGATATAAGGTTTTCCTTGGTAAGGGTAACCTAACATTGGTGATATTGCTAAACTGTTCTTTAAACTTTCAAAAGCCTCCTGACAGTTAGAGTCCCACTTAAATTTAGCATATTTTCTTGTGAGAATTATGATTGGTTGTGCTATTTCCGAAAACTTTGGAATAAATCGACGATAATAACTGCACATACCAATAAAGCTGCGTACCTCCTTTACACAGGTAGGCGCAGGTAATGCGTTTAGGACTTCCACTTTCTTTGGATTAGGTTTAATTCCGTCTTTATTGATAACAAAGCCTAAATACTCAGTCTCAGCTTTTAGGAAATTACATTTCTTTAACTTCAATTTTAAACGATGTTGCCTTAACCGTTGAAATACTTTTTCAATGTGAGTCAAATGTACTTCAAGTGTAGAACTGAATATCAAGATGTCATCAAGATAAGCAGTTGTGAAACTGTCTAACCCAGCAAGAACATGTGGCATAAGTTCTTGAAATACAGCTGGTGCATTGGTTAACCCAAAAGGCATGACATTGAACTGAAATAGCCATCTATGACAAGCAAAAGCTGTCTTTTCAATATCATCTTCGTTCATGGCTACTTGCCAATAACCTGATTTGAGGTCTAGTAATGAGAAATATTTCACCTTTCCTAAAAGGGCCAATAGGTCGTCCACTAATGGCAAAGGGTAGGCAATTGATTTTGTAATTTTATTTAGGGCCCTAAAATAGACACAACATCGTTTAGACCCATCCTTTTTATCTACAATGACCACAGGGAAACTCCAAGGAGATTTTGATCTGGAAATAATATTTACATCTAACATTTCTTCTATTGCCTGATCAACTATTTTTCGGTTGTTTAGTGGTGTTCTATATGGTTTTAATTCATTTGGTTTATGGTCGCCTGTGTCAATTTTCATTTTGACTGTTTCAGTTTGACTTAAATCAGTATCTTTCTGTGCAAACAGATCAGCATTTTGTTTTAGTATTTAAATTAATTTTGCCTTAGATTCGGGAGCATCAACGCCATCAAATTCACTTTGATCCTTAAGATCACCATTTTGATCTTTAGTTACACTAGAAATGTGTTGATTTTGAATTAATTCTATTTTAGCTACCGCGCAACCCTTCCTTAAGGTAAATATTTTGTTTGTGGTGTTTGTTATCACAGTAGGAACAATTTTATCTCTGTTTACTTTTGAAACTGAATTTGCAACTAATAAACCTGGTTCATAGCTAAGAAAACCACGTTCAACTGCTGAAACTTGGTAAGTTTGACCATTTGTTTGAAAATTTGGACTCGACAATTACAAACTACGCTTGCTTGATGCGAAAGTTTAGTTTTAGACTTCAATCGAATTATCGATGAAATGTGAATATCTTCCTGAAGTGGTACATATTTACCAGCGACCCTAATACACCCAAGGTCATAATTGACTTTGGCTACACCCTGAGCCCCCATGGTTGTTGTTAACCCCGTAAGCTGGTCACCCATTACCCTAAACATATTTGAAAACTCTGCCTGTTCAGCCATATTTGTTAGAGTAATACAGTAAAGCTACTCACGTTGGTCGAATATGCCTCCAGTTCTTTTTGCACGTTTTGCACTATTGTCACCAACCGTCAATACAGTACATTTATGATCGACTATTGTCCACACACATGTTCAGAAGCTGCCCACAAAAACAAATATAAAAAGATCGGACAGGGAAAGTAGCATTCAAGGAGAACAGTAAACCACAAAACACAGAAACAAACACGCAAACAGACAAACAAGAAGGCAAAAGCAATAATAAATGCAAACGACACCACAAACACAAAAGGGTTGACAATAGGGCTACCGCCTTGGAACGGTCAGTGGCAAAGTAGGCCACTGGGGGTTTAAACCGGTTCTAGGGTGCACCAAACCTCACACTTACCCTACTGTCATCCCATTAAAACAGGACAGTGTAAATAAAGAAATCCCCGCCATGATCTAATCTCTAACCAACAAGGCAGCATAAATAGGCAATATAAGTAAAACACAAATATGCTCGTGTAAATATAATACAAAAAAACAATAGCCTAGAAAGCCACAATGAAGGTAGTCTCAATGACTTTGCAGAAGCCAGAGCAGTAAGAGAATAAACCCTTAAGGGCACGACAAGAAGATAACGGACAAACATCAAAACGCCACCGTCCCAATGGGCTTTAGGTAGGCGTCATGATAGGGTCCACAGCCTGTCCGGTCATTGTACAGTTAAAGAGGAAAAGCATAGTGGCTAAACGGATACTAGCCATAGACTCCACTGGACACTCACAACAAGAGACTGTGACACCCTTGGAGTATGGGGTTGGAGGAGCTGGTGCTGTGGGGTTGAGGGACACTACACACACACACACTGGGGTTGTGATAGTCCTTGTCGAAGAAGAGTCCTTAAATTACTTTTATATTTGGAAAGAAGATCAGGGTTACGATAATAAAATTTTGCAAAGGTTTTACGAAGTTTATGGTGACGGTAACTTTGATTGAGTAACTTTTTAGTTATACAAAGATTAGGAATATTAAAGTACTCAACTCGAGTACAAGCTCTAGAAAAACGAATAAGTTGAGACACATATACCCCATAAGAAATTGCTCGGGGAACATCCCAATCCAAGTGGGGATAATTAACAATGTCAAAATTAAAATCATCTTTCTTGTCATAGATTTTGCTAATTATTTTACCATTTTCAATCGAGAGATCTAAATCAAGAAAAGAAACGTCATTATCAGATATATTAGCTTTGTTAAGCTGGAGTTCTTCAGGATAAATATAATTAACCATAGTTAGAAAGAAAGGGTTGTCAATGTTCAATATGTCATCCAGATACCGAGAGGTGTCATTAAAGGTTTCAATAACATCTGCCTGGGTATCTGGTGAAAGAGTCAACATGAAATCCCTTTCATAGCAAAATAAGAACAAATCTGCGACAAGTGGTGTACAGTTCGTACCCATAGGGATACCAACAATTTGTCTATAAACGGTGGTTCCATACCTGACGAAAATATTATCTAATAGGAAGATGAGTGCTTCACAAACTTCATAGCAAGTCAACATAGTATAATTGTCAAAACTGCCGTTAGTAAAAAACGCTTTTATATTATTACATGCCAAAAATGTAGTATTTTCTCTAGCAAATGTTTTTTGAATAAGAGAAATTAGTTTGTCTTTAATAAGGTGATGTGGTAAGGTTGTATATAGTGTAGAGAAGTCATAAGTGCTTATTGATGAAACTTGAACTTTCTTGAACATTTTATCAAGAACGTCTCCTGAATTTTTTATAGACCAATAAATACCAAGTTCGAAGCGTTAATTATGTCGAATTAACACATAATCCTGAATCACGATAGCACCAAAAGAAGTCCTGCAACACTATGTCACCAGGGCATTAATAATTAACAAGTCCAGACTCTTAAATACACGTTTTAATAATCTTTAAAACTACCCCATTTTAATGTCTGATCGTATAGTGTATATTAATTCTATCAAACTCTACTGTCCAACTAATCTCTCTACATTCTCCAGATTATTCTCAGACTCTCTCAGAACTCTACTAAAACATTCCAATGTATACCTGCATTCACGTGCAATTATCTTATTGGATTTCGACACATTTATTCAATCGGTCTAACACTATACCCCGCCTACTACTATATACCCGAGTCAGCTACTATAATACTGCTATTAAAGAGAGCTATCACAAATTGTAGTATATTAGGTAAAATACTATTAACTGCGATATACTTATTAAACTATTATTATTACTTATTAAAGGGTATGGTAGTGTTACAAAAGTCAAGGGTTTGACACCCCAACAAAACTGACTTTGCGTCCCACGGACCCTCAAAATAAAAATCTGGTGTAAAACCTTGAACATGGCAGAACTGATCAGTACCAAACCTAATTGGGCGAGTCATTGCCATGTTCAGGTTTAATGCTTTTTGACAGAGTTATGGCCCCTTATACACAAAATTTATCCGGACTAGTTTTCCCGAACCTCTGGTTGGATTTCAATGAAACTTGGCAGGGATGATCTGTACCATATGTACATATCGTTGTCGTGTTCCGGGTGAATAGTATTTTGTGGAGTTGTGGTTCTTTAAAACGTTTTATACACAAATACTTCTCCTGATCCGCTGTCCGGATTTACATGTAACTTGGTCGGGATGACCATGACCAATAACTACTGAAAAGGGGATCCGTTGGAAGCAAACCTAGTTTAACACGTCCCAGTTTAATACGTTTTGACGGTTTAATGACCCTTTCTCCTGTTGTGGAGACACCCGTCTTTACTGAAAACAACCTCTAGTTCTGTTTTAATATGGTTATTTAGGGACTCGAAGCACAACTATTATCTAAATGGGGTTTGACCGCCTGCATAAAGGGGCCGCTCTACAGGCGGTCAAACCCTATTTTATACAATTGTTTTTCCCAGAGTCCCTAAATAGCCATACCAAATTTAAACTAGGGCGCTTGTTTAAAATGTTAGCATGAGTCAAGAGTTTAAGTATCTGTTGTTGATTATTTTTTGTTTGTTGCAATGTTTTAAATGTTTTAAAAGAAGGGAATGTTATGAAGATAAGAACTGTTTTAGCACGTAGAGCGTCCACAGGCCCTCTTGGGCCTCTAGTTTTGAATATTCCCCTTTGAAAAATGTTTAACTTGAAACTTAACCTTGCATATTACAAGTAATGGTGGCTAACCAGTTTCAAAGTATTTGATGTACAACAATGACACTTTATATACTTCAACTTGATCCAATTAATACATCTTATAAGGACCATATAACTCTCTGTTATATAAATTTTGAAATGCTTCCCATTGAAAAAAGATTTAACCTGTAACTTAACGTTGCCAACGACGGGCGTATATGCAGCGTTAGGTTGTGCTCTTGTTCAGTTTCCTTTACTCGCTACTTATTCAACAAACAATAAAAGATTGTCATCAGAGAAAGTAGGTTTGTATGTATGCGGTTAAAGTTCTCTTGAAACCAGTTGTTATCCGGGATATTTTAATTGGCGGAATTTATATTTGTTTATTATTGCATTGTATTTGCGCACTCACAGAAGCACCCGTACAGACTTTTCAAAATGTGTCTCTTAATTTTCTCCTCTTACACAAGTGCGGTATTTCCGCTCAGATATCGTGATACAAATAAGTGCCGTACAGTGACCTACTTGTAAAATTTGCAGGCACTATGAAAGATTCAGGTAATCCAAAAGCATGACTACATTCTTTGATATGGTTTTCTACAAGGCGTTTTAGTAAATAAACTTCTGGAAGAGAAGACGGATTATTCTTAAAATGTTTGAACACTAAGCGTGCATTTTATTGATTTCACGAGAAATTTTGTAAAGTACCATATATTCAACCCGTATTTTCCATTGTTTTTGGCATGTAGACGTTTTCTACTGTAGGCCTTAAATTCAGCATTAATAATAAAAGCATTCGACATCGAAAACAAAATTTTAAAAGATATAAATTCAAATCAACGGATTTATTTCCATCTATCATGTGATTTTGACCTGTTAAATCCGCCATGTTTTCCTCAAAGCATTGCTTTCCAGCGTACAGTCTCCCATAGCATATTATTTGTTTTTTCGTTTCATAATTACAGGTGAGTACTGGCTTGCAACAATACTATTGCTATCGTACAAGCAAAGCAATTCACCGAAGAAGAGTGCATGTACGTGTAAGCATTTTGAAAATACGTCACGTGTTCGGTTGCATCCACTGAACTAACGTTAACTAGATATGCTACTGAAGTTGGAAATACACAAACATGGCATGTACTGGAAACATCTAAATAAATAACAAATTGCCATTACATCTTTTTAATTCCAGCAAAATGAGGAGGGTAGTAACAGTATGTACTGCAATCTTGGTCGTGTTTACCAACTCAGCTACGTCCAAACGACCTTCTCAACTGAACACCACTGATGTATGTCCAAATTTCTGGCAGAATGACTGCACTGTATTCAGTCCAATAGCTAACGTCGTGACGGCCAGCATTTTCAGGAATACGGCAAGTATTTTGTTAAAAAGTTGATTTTGTTTAAGTAGTGGAATTGTGTACACACTTTCATACTATTTGATTTAAATGTATTTTGAACAGCGTATAAGGAATACATTTTGTGATTATTTGATCACAGAACAGTGAAGAAAAGTGAAAATAGGATAAGGAAAGCGTTTCATTGTCATACAGAAAATAATATTAAACCATATATTGCTGTTTCGTCCTTAGCTTGGAAAAAAACTTTCGATTGCCTTGTCCGTCGGCTAGTGTTGTCCGTTCGTCTGTCCGTCACAAATTAACATGCAAACTGACCTAGGCCATAACGTAATACGTATTTGACCAATCTACATGTTTCCTCATGTACTATCGTTACATATTACCAATGACTCTGACTTTCATTTCTGCAGAAATAGGCCTTATACAAAATAAATATAACCTAGATCATAACGTCGCAAAACATTTGGTCACGACACTGTTTACCAATTATTAAATGCCATTGATATGTCCAGTAACTCTAATGACCTTCATTTCAGCAGAGTTTTGCCCATTTTAATAAAACTTTAATTTGCAAAATATTGACCTATATCATGAAACTTTATACAATTCCGCCTTATCGATTAACCATTAATTTCAGTTCAATTGACGACGATGGTGTTCTTAAGCATATATCTATGTGCATCGTTCACTTTTTTATCATGCAACGAATGCTTCTACTGTACAAGTACAGCTACTTCCTACTATCCTAATAGTTTCCACCCAACTTCTGTATTATGTTAGTCGGGTACACATGCTATTGTTCGACGACTTAACAAGTCATGAATCAACCATTTAAACTAAAATATACACATTTATGTTTTATACTTAGTTGAGGAATGCAATGCATTGTCAAAAGAAAATGGTTTGCATTTTTAATCCGTATCAATATATTTAACTGCCGAAAACATGATAATGCCAAAGTTACTTTCCTTGATCAAACTTCCCCCATTTGTATTTTGACTGCTGCAGACGTAAGTTGTTGTGTGCATTGCTTTTCAGGTGTAATATGTTATTTAAAACAGTTGGCTTGACATGATTGATAAAACCATTACATGTTTAGTAACTTAGATTTTGAGTTGTATTTTGGCTTGCATCGAAAAACGTGATAAATACTTGCGGGAGGCCCGCATTTATCCTTTTTGTTTTGCACACGCGCCAAATATACAGTTGAAATTCGAAGTTACTAACCAGGTAAATATTATGTTCTGGATTTCTAAATTACAAAAACGACCTGATAAGTACCGTTTTAATTCCTATTCTAGTGTGTGTAATGCTACATGCATATTCAAACTTCTTGTAATTCCGTTGAAGAATAACTTAAATACTATCGTGCTACCGCTTATGAAACCGCTGGGAAGAATTTCTTGTGGTCAAAGATAGATTCTTGATAAAATAATCGTCCAGTTGTATCTATATGTACTTATGACTTTTCCGCTCATGACTTTTGCACAGTATATACAACATTAACCACAAACTTACTTTATGCCCAAGCACACAGGTATCTCCCAGATTCGATATTGGCAATTTATCCCATTTAAAAAAGCAAGCTCATTGAGGAGCATTCTGCATTCAAGCGTCTTATCACTCGGAAGTTGTTGTTGTTCAAAAGAATCCTCAATTGAAGGAACACTACCGCCACTATCGTAATTTTTTGAAATATTTAGTATTGTAATGTGACTGGATATCACTGTCAAACAAGTGTGAAATACATGTTAAAACGTTTGCTTACAACAAAGATTCATTTATAAACCGCATGCATATTTACTGTTTTTTGAGTCACCTGCGTAGCATGGCAGACACTTAGGTCTCATTTTAACTAAACCATAACTAGAAAAGCATTTCACCTGTGTTTATGAAACATAACGCACATCTTGATCTTACCTTAAGGTATATTGTAACACATGTCCTATAACTATGGATTTCATTTTGACAGACTTATGCTCCTTTTCAATTTAACCAAGCTCAAAACTGGCAATAACCTAAAAAATATTTTATCTCTGTTTGCACAACTGCACACACATATTCCCCTCAAAACTTTGTTACCCCAAACCAATAACTATTTCATTTTGGGAGAGTTATCTCCTTTTTCATAAAACGTAAACTCTGCTACAAAATGCATGAAGTATTTCATCCCCAGTCTAGAAACTCTATAGTTAAATTGTCCAATAGACACAGGTGGGACATCCTTCTAGTTTTATTTTACCATCTCCATATCTTTAATTTGTTTTTTTTATGTGACTATCTTAATATCGTTATTCAGCTTGAGTGCCTTACTTTACTTATATATTTATTATTGCTTTATCTTTTATTTAGGTAAACATCTCGATAAACTTGATACTAGTGTTAGTCAGCTACAAAAAATAGCTGCAAAAAAAGTGGAATCCCGATCAGTATCTTTATAAATCCATCTTTTGTTTTTTACAATATATGTAGAAATGGTCAATATTGCATAGATGATGATCAAACATTCTCAATATTCCATATCTGTTGTAACCGACTAACCAAGCATTCCTATTAATAATATTTCTTAATTTTTAACCTGATATTTTCAATAAAAAATATATGTTTTTTCCCCACTTAAACTTATCTTCTAGCAGCACTTAGATGACAGAACAGTATAGCTCGCAAACGTATTCGATTCCATTTTTGAAGGAACAACTTTTTTGTATTTATATATACACGAGCATCTTTGTGTTTTACCTAATTTGCCTATTAATGCTGTTTTGTTTGTTAGAGAATAGTTCGTGTCGGAGATTTATTTATTTACACTGTCCCGTTTTATTAGGATGACAGAAGAATTTTCCTCTTCGACGTCTATACTTAGTTTTACTTAAGTCATTTTAGACAATTACACTATGTTATTTGTTTGAAAAATCCTTCCGTGTCTACTATTTGTTTTTTACCTGTTAATATCTATCCTCAGATCCTTAGTGTTTGCCCAAATGTTTCAACAAATCAGTTGCATAAGAATTTTAAATACTTGCACCCATTATTCATGACGATTTTACTACAAGCGCTCTTAAAATTTAAGTGCGCGACCTATATAAAGCCTATCGATACACCTAGGGTAATCACTTAGTCGGATAGAGGCTATGATGAGAATATTTACTATTAAGTAATACCCGGTCGGTCGCTCAACTAAATCCTTACTGTTTCGTAATGTTGAAGGTAACATATAGGCCTTATTGCCTACTGACCGTTCCATGTCGGTAATCCTTTCTTCACCACTCTTTATGTTTTATATTGTTCGTTTCATTGACATTTTAAATATGCTCAAATTTCGGTTTATGGTGCAGTGAGGACCTACAGTGCCATTGCGTTTGATTGCTGTGGTTTCTTTAGATCATTGTCTCTACATAGCTTTTATGCTATACTAAAGCACTTCAACTGAACAAATAGTGTATTATAACAATTTGTTCATAAAACATATAATACTATTATTACTGTTTGACGCCTCCATTACGTCCATGTTTCATGTTTGGCCTCTAACAATATTAAAGCGTATTTCACTAAAAGGAGTTTGGACAATTACACTAGGTGGACTTGCGAGCATATTTGTGTTTTACTTATATTGGCTATTGGTGCTGCTTTGTTGGTTAGAGATTATATCATGGCGAGGTTTTCTTTATTTACACTGTCCTGTTTCCATGGGATGACAGTAGGGTAAGTGTGAGGTTTGGTGCACCCTAGACCCGGTTTAAACTCCCAGTGGCCTTTGTTGCCACTGACCGTTCCAAGGCAGTAGCCGTATTGTCAACCCTTTTGTGTTTGTGATGTCGTTTGCATTTATTATTGCTTTTGCTTTCTTGTTTGTCTGTTTGCGTGTTTGTTTCTGTGTTTTGTGGTTGACTGTCCACCTTGAATGCTACTTTCCCTGTCCGATCTTTTTATATTTCGTTTCACCAGATACCCAGGCAGTTGTTATTGAAGCCTTTATTGACACCTCTCGATATCTGGATGACATAGTGAACATTGAAAACCCTTTCCTTTCTACTATAGTTGAACTTCAACTTAACAAATCTGATATTTCTGATACTAGAGCTTCATTGAAAATGGTGAAATAATTAATATTATTTATGACAAGAGAGATGATTTTAATTTTGATATTGTTAATTATCCCCATTTAGATGGGGATGTTCCTCGAGATACACCTTATTGGTTAAATATGTCTCAACGTATTCGTTTATCTAGAGCTTGTAGTCGGCTTGAGGACTTTAGTATTCGAACTATTTGTATAAATAAAAAGCTACTTCAAAAAGGCTACCGTTACCATAAACTTCGTAAAACCTTTCAAAATTGTATTATCGTAACAATGATCTTCTGTCCAAATACAAACGTAATTTAAGAACTCTTCTTCAACAAGGACTATCACAACCTGACTTCTATGGTGACGTGATTTACAAATTTTGTAAGAATCTTGGTCATGAACAATATCATACTATCTTTGTTAAACTTGTTAAAAACATTATCAAAGGAGGTTATGACCCTATCATTTTGCAACGCACTGCATGCTTGGTGATGGACCCATTCATAGTTCGTCACTATGCTTTGCTCTTTAATTGTTCCACGACCGGACAGCCTGTGGACCCTATGATGACGTCTACCTAAAGCCCAAAAGGACGTTGACCTTTGATTTTTGTCTGCAATCTTGTTTTCTTGTCGTGCCCTCAATGGTTGATTCTCTTTTTGCTCTGTCTTCATCCAAGTTATTGAGTACCTTCTGTGTGGCTTTCTAGGCTATTTTTGTTTTTGTATTTATATATACACGAGCATCTCTTCGTTTCACTTTGAGCCTATTAATGCTTCCTTGTTGGTTAGAGAATGGTGTTAATGGGATGACAGTAGGGTAAGTGTGAGGGTCGGGGCAGCCTTTTTTTGCCACTGATGTTCCAAGGCCTTCGTGTTTCGTTGTAATAAAGGTTTAATGTGATTTGTTTCTGGTCTAATGCTTTAAGTCAGTTCTGCATAATTATTATTCGACTTTTTGTTTCATCTACTTCCATTGCAAGTTCGAATATCCACAGCGAATTGACTTATTTTGTTACTAGTAATGTTGGCTTATTAGATTGTGTGGCAATATTGTAAGAATGTAGAAAAGTCATATATACTTATAGATCAGAATAATGTTACCATCTTTTTTTCCAAAATAAATTAATACCAGAGCGTGCGTGCACCTTTACGCAGTACCTTATTGACTGATCTGTTGCAAAACATAGAAATGAAGTTTAGAAATGCGTGTAGTGGTGCATTCACTAGTGTTTGCAATATAATGTCCCTGTGTGTTGCCTTTGTTATTTAAAATGCAATTCATATCGGAGATTTTGTATTTATTGTCTGTCGTTACACGGAGTTATCATTTTAAATGTCCAGAAGTAATGTCACTGTAGACTTAAGTTTACAATTAAACCCAAGAGTTGACGTACTGCAGTCGTCAGACAGTTACAGGATTAGCTGCTTCATCGCCTGGGACTAACACCTCAAACTTTCTTCCAGGAAATAAAACGGATGGAAGCAACATCTTTGTATAGAACGTGTTTTTCAGATAATGACCAAGAGAAACACTTGTTAACATTATGGTGCAGTCAGGACCTACATGCTTCGAAAAACGTTGGAAAGTGAAGGAAATATGACACACATTTTCTAAAGGTGGGGTAAAAGAAACATGTCGAAAGCGTAAGAATGGAACTCCTGTTTTCATTTTAGATTGCTAAGGGTAAAGGATTGGTTTATATCGATCTGAAGTTAACGTTGATACAATGTATGGTAAGGCCATCTTCAAATGGATCAAAACTGGAGACGTCATTAAACAGTTCATAAGGACAGTGTAAGTATTAAAGTAGCTATCCCGTCATCACAGTCAAACTTTATGACAAATGTACACCGTTCTATACCCACAGACGACGAGATAAATATAAAGACAGATACAAATATCGGACAAGGAAAGTAGCATTCAAGGACGACAGTCAACCACAAAACACAAAAACAAACACGCAAACAGACAAACGAGAAGGCAAAAGTAATAACAAATGCAAGCGACATCGCAAACAAACACAAAAGGGTTGACAATAGGACTACCGCCTTGGAACGGTCAGTGGCAACAAAGGCCACTGGGGGGTTTAAACCGGTACCAGGGCGCACCAAACCTCACACTTACCCTATTGTCATCCCATTAAAACAGGACAGTGTAAATAAAGAAATTCCCGCCATGATCTAATCTCTAACCAACAAGGCAGCAACTTCAACTTAACAAAGCTAATATTTCCGATACTAAAAAAGAGTATGATAAAGGACCTTTGGAAACGGACGCTTCTTTTCTCGATTTCTCGATTTACATCTCTTTATTGAAAATGGTGAGATAATTAGCAAAATATATGAAAAGAGAGCTGATTTCAATTTTGACAATTATCTCCAATTAGCAACTTCTTATGGGATCTATATGTCTCAACTTATTCGTTTTTCTAAAGCTTGTACTCGAGTTGAGGACTTTAATATTCGTAATCTTTGTATAACTACAAACGCTACCCCATCAGGGCTACCGTAACCATAATCTTCGCAAAATCTTTGCAAAATTTCATTATCGTAACCCTGATCTTTCCAAATATAAAAGTAATTTAAGAACTCTTCTGCGAACTCTTCTGCGAATATCACAACCTCATTTCTCTGGTGACGTGCTTTACAAACTTCGTAAGATCCTTGTTCATGATCTCTTTCATACAGTACTATCTTTGTTATACAGTCCATGCTTGGTGGTGGACCCATTTACAGTTTGCCGCTATGTTTCCTCTTTAATTGTGCGATGACCGGACAGTCTGTGGACCCCATGTTGACTTTTACCTAAAGCCCAAAATAACGGTGGTGTTTGATGTTTGTCTACAATATTGTCTTGTCGTGCCCTCAATGGTTTGTTCTCTTGTTGCTCTGGCTTCTGCCAAGTCATTGAGTACCTTCAGTGTGGCTTTCTAGGCTATTGTTGTTGTAGTTTTGTATTGATATATACACGAGCATCTTTGTGTTGTACTTGTATAGCCTATTAATGCTGCCTTATTGGTTAGAGAATGTTCATGGCGGGGATTTCTTTATTTACACTGTCCCGTTTTATTCGAATGACAGTAGGATAAGTGTGAGGATTGGTACACCCTAGAAATTGATTTAACCCCACAGTGGCTTTTTTTGCCACTGACCGTTCCAAGGCGGTAGTTCTATTGTCAACTCTTTTGTGTTTGTGTGTATCTTTTTGACTTTTATTCATTTGTATATATAGTTGTTCTTTGTGTCTGTGTCTGTTTACTAGATGATACAAGGTCATATGATAAGTTAAGGATACATTTCGGGGAGCATCCATCTGTTCACCGATTTACTTGGTTAAATTTGTGGGTAAAAATTTATTTTTTACATTTATCGTCTGTTTTATTTTACATTTAGGGTGACCAGATTTTACACATTGACCAAATGCTATTTACATGTGTGTCATTTTTATGCGCCCCTACGAAGAAGTGTTGCGAGAGCATATTGCTTTGGAAAATGGTGTCGGTCGATCTGTCTGTCAGTTGATCCATCCCAACATCTTTTCTTCGCAATAACTCAAGAACATTTGGTATTACAAACTCGAAAATTGGCAGGAATGTTTGTGTCATGATCTAGTTATGCATCCCCTCATTTGTTTAGATTCGAATAAAAATTGTGGTTGCCATGTTAAAAAATCACTATATAGTGCTTGTCTACGCGATAACCCAAAAAGAGCTGGCATTACAAACTCGGAACTTGGCAGGAATGTTTTTGTCATGTTGTAGTTGCACATCTCTCCTATTGGGTAGATTCGCATAAGACATATGGTTGCCAGGATAACAAAACTTGTAAAAAATCACTAAAAATTAAATTGCTTTTCTTCGCGATAACACAGGAACAGCTGGTATTACAAACTCGATGCTTGGCAGGGATGTTTTTGTCATGGTCGTTGAAGGGGGCAAATATGTTTTACAAAGATCACTTTTTTACATTTGTGACAGTTTTTACATTTACGATATTGTTTACATTTGAGGTTCAATAAATCAAATCAGTTGTATGTATGTTCTGTATTGAAATTACAATCATAAAGCAAGGTCAATCAATTAAACGCAATTTGGGATAAGGGATTTGTTTATATGTTGCGAAAAAAAATGCACTGTTAAATATTGTATAACGAACAGATATAGCTAATTTAAGTATGTTATGAATTATCACATATCGAGCTTTATAAAGGAAAATCGAACCTGTTTCGAGGCGGATGGGTAAAGGCGTATTGAAAATATATTTTTGGTTCAATTAGTATTGACATATTTTTATTTAAGAAATAGAACATCGTTTACTGTGAATTATCGTGTAATATCTCATGTTTTGGAGTTCAATTGTAAACAATAATTTCGCGAGCCCGAAGGGCGATTGAAATTATTGTTTACAATTGAACGACAAACCGTGATATATTATAGATAATTCACAGTATACGATGTTCTATTTCTATTCTAATACACCTAAAATGTGAAAATAACGCACACATCTGAAATCTTTCGCATTGCTTTGCTTGCTCTCCTAACGTTGCATACATTACAATGCGGAATTCGCAATGCGCAATGCTTATTCTTCTAACGTTACAAAAATTACAGTGATATATCTTTGAATATAACGAGATATTTTAAACTAGGCTATATAGTGCGGGTGTATTAGAATTTAATATAATCATGGATTTGCGTATTATATAATACAGATACATGTTTTTATTTAAGTGATATTGCGACACCTGGGTTAGTGCAGATAGATGGCGATATGATCCTGACAGAGGATGAATGCGGTGCAGAACTAAGCAAAGGTTAAATTACATCCTAAATAACAATGTGTGCAATAAAAACTTCACAAATCAGAAATATACTGACACTTGCCCTTTAGACAATTGATATTTTCGTGCAAATCGCACAGTAATCTATGGGATGGCCGAAACAGTTCAATGACATTTGAGGGCGTAAACAGGTTTTGATTTAGCCACATCCCAAACTATTTAGGCGTCCCTGAACTTTCTGTCGGTAGTTTTTCAAACCAAAATGTAGCATTCAAAGACCATAGTCAACCACAAACACGCATAGAAACAACAACAATTCCAGGGATTAATAAAAGGCAAGCTATGACATCAAAAACAAAAAACGGTTGACAATAGGGCTACCCCGTTGGAAAGGTCAGTGCCAGAAAGGCTACTGGGTATTTAAACCAGATTCTAGAGTGCTCCAAACCACACTTTTACTCTATTGTTATCCCAATAAAACGGGACAATGTAAACCTTTTTATGCTTGTGATGTCATATCTTGTCTTTAATTCCGCTTTGGAGGACCCTTTTACAGTTCGCCACTAGGCTTTCCTCTTTAATTGTACGATGACCGGACAGGCTGTGGACCCTATGATGAAGCCTACCTAAAGCCCATTGGAACGGTGGCGTTTGATGTTTGTCCATGATCTTCTTGTCGTGCCCCTAGTGGTTTATTCTCTTACTGCTCTGGCTTCTGTAAAGTCATTTAGTACCTTCATTGTGGCTTTCTAGGCTATTGTTTTTTTTGTATTATATTTACACGAGCATATTTGTGTTTTACGTATATTGCCTATTGATGCTGCCTTGTTGGTTAGAGATTAGATCATGGCGGAGATTTCTTTATTTACACTGTCCTGTTTTAATGGGATGACAGTAGGGTAAGTATGAGGTTTGGTGCACCCTAGAACCGGTTTAAACCCCCAGTGGCCTACTTTGTCACTGACCGTTCCAAGGCGGTAGCCCTATTGTCAACCCTTTTGTGTTTGGGATGTCGTTTGCATTTATTATTGTTTTTGCCTTCTTGTTTGTCTGTTTGCGTGTTTGTTTCTGTGTTTTGTGGTTGACTGTCCTCCTTGAATGCTACTTTCCCTGTCCGATCTTTTTATATTTCATTTTTGTAGTTGTAATTTGTTTCTGTGCCTGTTTGTGGTTATAGACGTGAACTTATCCTTATTACCATGGTATTATATTTCAGTAAAAATCACCAAAAAGCTAATTTAAGAGAACATATTATAAAATTTAAAGAAAATATCAGTTTGGCAAAATTTTAAAATCTAGCAATCCGAACATTTTCAGTATATTTCGGCTAATGCTCTTTTTCTCTTTTATGTAGGACTACATACCGCATACAGAAGTCGATTCTTCAGCCAGGAACCGACCGAGTATGTATGGTTGAAATGTTGCTGGACACGTTCTTGTGACTCAAGCATCATTGGCGTTTTGATTAGAGACACTAGAAAAGGTATTTTCTACGACGAGAGCATTAACGTGAAAACACACTTCTGAATCCCGTTTTTTGCAAAAATAAATACTTTGGAAAATTACAAATGCGCTCTACATTTACACCTTGTTAAATGAGTATATATTGTATGGCTTTCTTTTTATTCTCCCTGTGTTCGTGTATTACTAACACAAACTTGAAACCACTTACTTGATAATCATGTTAATAAGAATAAATGTTGAATACTCCAGAGTGTTACAAAATCCACGTAATGTCATGTTCACTGTTGACTTTGGGTGGTGGTTACTGTACCGTATTTCGCTTGCATCGGTTTGGGTTCTTAACATTTACCTTTTATTTTATTTTTAAACAGCTGGGAAGACGGAATTTGACCTGGGTCAGTTGCCGTGGCATAAGATGTCTGCAGACCTGATGCAAGTGTGCGGTGTCACAATGGACGATCCCAGGTTTCAATATGAGGGGGTTGAACCCGGCGAAGGTACGCCATGAAATAATCTTCGATACATACCAGTGAATTAATTACTCAATCTGTACAAGAGGTGTTCAACTTATAACGTGATACTTTTGTTTAAGATTTTCTTTCTCCATCCGAAGTAAGTGCCACTAAATGCACGTGTTTTATTTATGTGAGACCTCATACATTTAAAGATAATTTCCGATTTCCCGCGGTTCGCCTTAAATAACAATTATAATTATTTGCATGATATTTTCAAATGTTAAATGTTTTTATCACCGGACAGTTTTACCTAAAATAATTCCAGTAAATGCATATAATGATTGTTAAAAACTGTGTTTGTAATTTAAATATAATTGAATGTTTAATTGTAAGACGAAACTATAAAAGTTGAACTAAAAGCAATATTATGAAATTGACAGATCATGGGATTGTTTGCTCGTATTTACTCCACGATTTGATAAATTACAAAAAATAAGCATTGCATTCATGTTTTATTCTTCGGGGCATATCATTTTGTTAGATGCTGGGACCATACGTCACTGGACATGGAATAATAACATTAAAAGTAGCATGTCCACCGCCATATGCATGCCATCTTCGTTATGGTTAACATTTTGTACTATTGATTGTGTGAATATTGAGTTCTGCTCAACCCGGGGCTAGGGCATTCCTACATGATTATGCTCTGGTAAACTAATGTTTAAATATAGCTTTTATTTTACCATTACAATTTCATACTGCAATGCAACGTGTTCTTTTTTTACTTTCAGAGTTTTTGCATCTTCCATAGATGTCCCACTGTATAACTGTGTGAGATGGTTATGAAAGAACTCAATTTAAATTACATTTGATATTAATTTGATGTTAATTTGCTTTACTTTCAAAAGACAACTCAAACTTAGTTGAAAAGATACTTTACGTGGTATATTATATAATTAACGTCATTAAAGTAAATTAGAAAAAAACATAGTATTCATTTTGTTTCTTACCACGTTTACTCTAGCTCTTCTTGCCATAATATGTCTTTCCGTCTTTTGTTAACAGAAAGCAATTTTTCGTATCGTTTAAGATCACCTCCAATGGAAAACAACATGGTGGTGTCTATTGGTGACTGTCCTCCTTGAATCTACTTTCCCTGTCCGATCTTTTTATATTTCTTTACACCAGTACTTATATGTTATTAAATTTAAAAAACGAGATGTTTAATAACATATTATGTGACAGAACTAATTATTGACCGAATGGCGTAATATCTATTTGTTCTAGATTATGTTGATTTGTTGAAATATGAAGAGGTCGTGTTGTATTAACAATAAGGCGTACCTATTCCTACACAGACATCTCTTTCCTACCCCGCAAAATGTCATTCGGTTACTCAAATACTGTCTGAGATTAGCCGTCCCAAATGTACACGAACATCAGCTTTCCTATATATACAGTGCTGGTCAAATAACCTTTTGCGGCGGAGGAAAAGGTTCACCTTGTAGGAGTTTATGTGCTTCAGTTAAATAACATTCGATAACTATTAAGAACGCTATGAAGCAAATAAATACCTGAATCGAGCACATGGTTGAAACAAACGAATGAGTCAATAAACATGTACCCCTAAGATGTTGCTCATGGAATAATTACTATAAGAGTGAATATTTAACAAAATATGACATCATCAGTCTTTTTATAAATTATTATTCTACAGAGTGATATGAATCGGGAAAAGAAGAGACACACTTGGATGTGTTAACTTTGTTGAGCAAAGGTTCTTTAGGACATAGCATATCATATTTCTCTATCACATAATTTCAAATGAAAAACATAAAAATCACATAACGTCTTCAAAAAGTGCATACTTTCTAATGAAAATCAAATTAGTTTAAGTTTGAGTTTAAATAGTTCACATTTCCTACGGCAACAACTTCGCTCAATCTTTAAACTACGCAACCGATACGTATAATGCATATATCGCTTCTCTTAAGCTTAATGCAACAATCTTTCAACACTTATAACAACGCGTATATTTTCTAATTAAACACTTTCGTTTACATACTTAATGTTCCAAACGGTTAGGAAGCTTGCATATTTCTTAAACGCAACATCTTCCGTCAAGCTTATGTCTATATGTCTTCTTGCCTTATCGCCCTTATTAGTAAATATTAACATTCACACTAGAGTTCGCTTAGTGCAGTGTCGCAGCTATAAAATATCTCCCCGCGCTTGGAATCAGTAGTGTTATTTATACTGGCCCTTTGGGATCAACCAGCACAGTATTGGTAACTTTGAATACTGCTTAGGCCGGTGTTAGGGGTCGCTTCTCCCCGAACAGACTCAATAAAGCCGAGTCTGCTACTTTATTAGGGCTTTCCACTTTTCAGTGGAAAACCTCTTGTGTTCGTTCTGTTTATTCTTATTATTATTCCTGTTCTTCTCACCGTCACTTTTCATAGTATGACTTGTCGCACGGCCTTTGAATTTTACACAGTTTTATAGCTCAAGCTAACTTAGTGTCCCGAAACTTTTGGGGTCATGACGTCATCCAAGATGGCCGCCACTGGTGTTTGTAGGCAAATCTTGTTATCGCTGTATCTCATGCATTTACTATGGGATTTGATTGAAACTTTCACAGATTGTAGGGTTCAGGGTTCAGTTGTGCAAGAATGTATAAACGTGTCTCTATGTCATAACGTCTTGACGTCAGTGACGTCACAAGGTTATGAAAAGTCGTTTTTTTCAGTTATAGCATTTTTATTGTTTTTTTACTGTATAATACATCAGTGTCATTGTTTCAGTCGACGCTGACAGTTTTAACGTCATGACGTCATTCAAAATGGCCGCCAATGACGTCATTTAAGAAATCTTGTAATCGCTATATCTCCTTCATTTATCATCGGATTTTGATGCAACTTTCACATCCTGTAGGGAATTAGATTGAGTTGTGCAAAAATGTCAAAAAATTTCATGACGTCATCCAAGATGGCCGCCAGTGACGCCATGATACAAATTTTGTTAGCGCTAGATCTCAAATATTTATAATCTGATTTGAATGAAACTTTCCCAGATTGTAGAGTTCAAGGTCTAGTTGTGCAAGAATGTAAAAACTTGTCTCTAGGTAATAACGTCTTGACGTCAGTGACGTCATAATGTTATGAAAATCCATTTTTTTCACTGATTGCATTTTTGAAGTTGTTTTACTGCATAATCCATCAGTGGCATTGCCTCAGTCGACGCTAACAGTTTTAACGTCGTGACGTCATCCAAAATGGCCGCCAATGACGTCATTTAATAAATCTTGTAATCGCTATATCTCCTTCATTTATCATCGGAGTTTGATAAAACTTTCACAGTTTGTAGATATCTAAGTCCAGTTGTGCTATATTGTGGAATGATGTCATGTCGTCATCAAAGATGGCTGACAGTGACGTCATAAATGAACTCTTTTTTGTCTATATCTTCTCTATTTACTATCCGATTTGAATAAAACTTTCACAGATTGTACAGTTCAGGGTCCGGTTGTGCAAGAACGTCATACGGTATCCCGACGTCATGACGTCAGTGACGTCAACATATTCAGAAATTCTTTTTTTTCACTGAGTGCATGTTCGAAGTTATTTTCGTGATAAATCAATCAGTGTCTTCATCTTCAAAGACTCTGACAGTTGTGACGTCATGACAGGAAAGCCCGTTTGATCAGGTCTCTGATCAAAATCTAGTTATATGTGTTGCTGTGACATAATTTTCTAATAATTATGCTTATATAAGTATGTTTACCAGCTCAGATCATCAGTGTTTACAATAATGACAGGTTGAGGAGTAAACATGACGGATGTTAATACAGTTGTAATTATAGGGACGGGGCCCCAATGTAGTTCTGAAGGTTGAGGTATTCCAAAATTTAGGATGGTCTTGGCCACGCTCCTTTCCAGGAGTGACCTGAGCCAGAAGTGAGTTTCACACAAACTAAAACATGCCAGATAAATGCTTCAAAATACCTTTTTAGATTTGTTAATTTATAAATAACATTTATTCAAATGAGAGCATTCCTTTTACCAAATGCATTTTTTAAACAAGAACGTTTGAGATTAACCTAACCTCAAAAACAAGTAAATCTTAATTGCGGTTATGTATGTCAACAAATATGGCGGTCCCCGTGAAAAGGTCTGTTTAGCACATGGGACTTGGAATTACATTGAAAATGAGACACAACTTTTTAAATTTTTATGTTTGGTTTTATTTTTTATATTCGGAAAACCATGCATTGTGGCCTATGGGATAGCAATTCGTGAACTGCAACCTTAACACAGATACGCGACAGAAGGATCTTTTGAACCAGGCATGGAAGAAGGGTTTTGGAATATAACCGTAGGCCATGAGAGTTCTATCTTATGTATTAATGGAACCTAGAATGTTGTATAATAAACTATACGTTAATGCCTATGAATTCCTCTGTGTTGTTTTGCTACATTGTGTTTATTGTCCCCAATGGATTTCCCATATAAGTGTTTATTTCTACACTTAGCGTATATTTCCTAATTAAAACAAAAACATCTCTCATGCTTAATGCCACATGAGCTCTACAGAGGTTGTACTGTTCCTAATGAACATACTTCCTTCACGCTGAATGCTACTTGACTTCTAACATGTCTAAAGGTAGAACTATTTTATCTTTCTTAATTAAACATCTTTTCGATGCGTAATGCGACATGACCTCTACAGATAGTACACATTGTTTCCCTCAAGCCTAATTCTACATGACTTCTACAGTTAGTGTATACTTTCTTACTAAAAATCGTCCTATAGAAATCAATTCACTTATACGCACTGGCACCGTAGATGTACCAAAAGCAAAGAGCAAAATTAACAAAATCCCTCACTTTCTGTTGAGCATTAGTTACTCATTTCCTTGCGGTTATTTGCAAGTGGACGGTTGTTTCAAACTGTTGATGATTATTCAGGCTAATACTACTCTACATTGTAAAGAGTAGTATCATGAGTGATAGATCAACTTTGTTCATTGAAGCCGAGCAGAAGATTTTATAGAATGAGAGGGAGGCCCATTGCTGTAAGATGTGTAGAAGGCAATCATATCAAAATACAACTGCCACCAAGGAGCAAGAGAGCAACTATGGTTAACAATATTTATTCTAAAGAACGTCAGCTTAACAAAGCTAATATATCTGATAATAACGCTTCTTTTCTTGATTTAGATCTCTCGATTGAAAATGGTGAAATAATTCGCAAAATCTATGACAAGAGAGATGATTTTAATTTTGACATTGTTAATTATCCCCACTTGGATGGGGATGTTCCCCGAGCAACTTCTTATGAGGTGTATCTGTCTCAACTTATTCGGTTTTCAAGAGCTTGTTCCCGAGTTGAGGACTTCAATATTCGTAATCTTTGTATAACTAAAAAGCTACTAAATCAGGGTTACCGTTACCATAAACTTCGTAAGACCTTTGCAAAATGTTATTATCGTAACCCTGATCTTCTTTACAAATATCAAAGTAATTTAAGGACTCATCTGCGACACGGACTAACACAAGAAATATAAAAAGATCGGACAGGGAAAGTAGCATTCAAGGAGGACGGTAAACCACAAAACACAGAAACAAACACGCAAACAGACAAACAAGAAGGCAACCTGATTTCTATGTGATGTGATTTATAAACTTCGTAAGATAGATTCTTGGTCATGATCACCTTCATACTATCTTTGTTAAATTTGTTAAAACGTTTATCAAAAGAGGTTATGACCCTATCATTTTGCAACGTACTGCGTGCTTGGTGGTGGACCCTTTTACAGTTCGTCACTTTGCTTTCCTCTTTAATTGTACGATGACTGGACAAGCTGTGGACCCTATGATGACGCCTACCTAAAGCCCATAGGGACGGTGGTTTTTGATGTTTGTCTATGATCTTTCTTGTCGTGCCCTTAATGGTTTATTCTCTTGTTGCTCTGGCTTTTGCCAAGTCATTGAGTACCTTCATTGTGGCTTTCTAGGCTATTGTTTTTTGTATTATATTTACACGAGCATATTTGTGTTTTACTTATATTACCTATTGATGCTGCCTTGTTGGTTAGAGATTAGATCATGGCGGGGATTTGTTTTATTTACACTGTCCTGTTTTAATGGGATGACGTAGGGTAAGTGTGAGGTTTGGTACACCCTAGCATTTATTATTGTTGTTTGAGAGAAGCGAATTAGACGATACTTAATTTCTCCTGAGGCGATTGATTCTCATATGGGTCGCACTTACAGTGGACTGCACGTGGCGTGCAGAACGCCAGGTGTTTGCCATCCAGCGTTGGATGACTGACCAGTTAACGTGTCTTCATTTTAGACTGCGTAGTATTATGTTACACAGCAGAAGAACTATCAGATGACACGCTAGTGCACATGAAAAAGAAGAATTATAGTTATGTTTTCTTTCATTACATTCAGCCAAACAAACAAGTGATCATCTTACTATAAATTGTTTTGAATAAAACAATAACCATAAGTAATATATTGTTTATAAAAAACAACAAACACATGTTAGATGTGGCAATGCGTAGATCAGGTAGATCCGTTGATATTTATGAAAATAAAAGATATAAATAAATCACACACATACATCGACAATCCATAAAAATAGAATTGATTCACTTTATATAGAAGTGAATGTTGTGTCCAAGCACTTAACAGCAATAAAATATAACAAAAAACACTTGTTAAAGTTCTGAATCGGAGATTCGCTTACTCATTTCCATGGTTCTGTGAATATAAATCCGTTGTAAGGATTCAGTCCCGACATTAACATTTTCCGAGTTTCAGTAACTCCATTAAACTAGAACCATTCGCACTGGTACACAAAACATCAACCTTCTGAAAAACAAAGGACTGTATTTATAATATATAACGAATAACTTAAATGTGTATATAATGCATATATAATGCATACGATTCTTAAAAGGTGGGTGGGAGGGAAAACGATATCGTATCAATCTATCTTGCCTAGTCTGACATGCCTCAATGAATAAAAGTCATCGGAGTTTCTTATATATACCCATGAGTTACCCTTATGTAACTCATACCGCCAGGTGGCCAAACCGGTTTAACACGTTAAACCTTAAAGGCACATTTACACATCTATGATAAATACATTTATGTTTTCTTTCATTACATTCAGGCAAACATAAACAATTTATCAGGTTACTATAAACAATTGTTTGAACAAAATAATAAACAATAATAATATTGTTTAAAAATAACACAAAGCAATATAAACAGATCGGACAGGGAAAGTAGCATTCAAGGAGGATAATCAACCACAAAACACAGAAACTAACACGCAAACAGTAAAACAAGAAGGCAAAAGTAATAATAAATGCAAACGACATCACAAACACAAAAGGGTTGACAATATGGTTACCGCCTTGGAACGGTCAGTGGCAAAGTAGGCCACTGGGGGGTTTAAACCGGTTCTAGGGTGTACCAAACCTCACACTTACCCTACTGTCATCCCATTAAAACAGGACAGTGTAAATAAATAAATCCCCGCCATGATGTAATCTCTAACCAACAAGGCAGCATCAATAGGCAATATAAGTAAAACACAAATATGCTCGTGTAAATATAATACAAAACAACAATAGCCTAGAAAGTAACAATAAAGGTACTCATTGACTTGGCAGAAGTCAGAGCAACAAGAGAATACACCACTAAGGGCACGACAAGAAGGATCACAGACAAACATCATAGGATCCACAGCCTGTCCGGTCATCGTGCAATTAAAGAGGAAAGCATAGTGGCGAACTGTAAAAGGGTCCACCACCAAGCATGCAGTACGTTACAAAATGATAGGGTCATAACCTCTTTTGATAAACATTTAACAAGTTTAACAAAAATAGTATGAATGTGATCATATCCAAGAGTCTTACTAAGTTTATAAATCACATCACTAAATGAAATTGCTTCATATCAATTACATGGAGTCGTTGTCGGGTAGACACAAGACGTATTGATGTTGAAATTCTATGGAGAAGTGTACCAATAGCTTGGTTTAAAAATGTCTCATATGTCATATGTTTAATAATGGAGATTTAAATTCCTATATGTAAGTTACTGAGATACCAGTATTTGGTAGTAATTTTGAGCCCGTTCTTTTAGTTCAGTCGGTCGTCCAATGGCTTATACTAATACATATTAATTTACAACGTATGTGTTGTTGTCGTGTTACTCCTATGGGAAGGGTGACTGCTAAGTGAAATGAAATTATGGTTGTTTGAGAGAAGCGAATTAGATTATAATTAATTTCTCTTGAGGTGAGTGATTCTCATAGGGCACTCTCAGTGTAGTGCACGTGGCGTGCAGAACGCCAGGCTTTTTCCATTCAGCCTTGGATGACTGACCAGTTAATACGTTCAAATTTGTTTAGATTTCTTGTTGCAGTAACTTACATATTTGAAGACATTTCAGGATATTAATGTTGTCCGGATTGTATTGGTTCCATTGATTATTGAAACGTTTGTACTTTTTGATAGTTAAAGGTCCAGTCCGCGATCTTATCCTGAGTGAAACCTTGAGTAAATTTTTTATCGGATACATGTTTTTCATACGTGGGGTTTTCGCGGACGGCTCGGTGTCACATTGATGGTGCTCTGTTTAAAGTACGACGTGATTGGTGGAGCTGGTTCAGTAAGGGTGACATTTTATATCTTAGAAATAATAGAATTGTTTAATACAGCTTATACTTAAATTATCACCATTGAAAGTTGCTTAAATAATTCCGTCGATTCCTAAAAATGTATATTATATACATAAGGAAGAATACAAGATTGATTGTATGCTATGTATAATAGTAAATATAAAATCGTATCTCCTTTGCTTAATATTCAGTAGCCGGGAAGTATTGCGTTATATCGTAATGTATAGTTCGCGCAGGCGATCTGGGTTCAGTTTGGCATATGTCATGTGAAAATATTAGACCGGCACAAGTCTGTGATGAGCGATTGATATATTTTATAGGTGTAGTTACTTATATATCGTATTATAAGTTGAAGGAATGTGTTTTTTATTATGTTAATAAGGTCAGTCAATCGGTCGTCCAATGGCTTATACCAATAAATAATAAATATACATTTATAACGTATGTGTTGTTGTCGTGTTACTCCTATGAGAGGGGAGACTGTTCAGATAATTGTATTGATGACAGATGTGTAAATGTGCATTTAAAGCTACACAGTCTCTCTATCAATCGATTTTTTCCTTGTAGACGTGTCTTTATTTGTAACTTCATTTTCACCAGGTCATGTCGAAATCGGGTATTTAAGCGAGCAAATATAGCGCAGGAAATAATTTACTGTATATAATCGACCAGTGCACATCGTACCTTTACACAGGTAACATTGTCTTTTATAGAAAAGAAGTTCTCTTTTGGGACTCGAACACACGACCTTCTGATTTCAAGTCAGGTGCTCTTTCCACTATAACGCTACTGGAGAATATAATATACGAACTACCATTATTATGAGGCAAAACGTCAATATATATTTGAACGCAACTCAATATGGATCAATAAATATGTAGTCCATCTTGTCGCACGTGTAAATTAACATTGCCTAGTGTTATACTGTATGTTATCAATATGAAACTAATACTTCGCCTCAAAACAACCAAATCTCGACTTGTTATTTAGCGCTTGATGAGTTTGTGCGTGCGCGCTTGTTATTACGTACTGTCTATTTAGTGTTAAAAATGTTAAAACATATCAATAAATAATATCAATAAATAACCGTGATCTGGAGGTTCAGCGTAGATCCTTCAAAAGATACAAATGTAAGGCTGTGGTTTAAATCCCGTCCCGGGCAAATTTCTTTTATCAAATATATTTCTGAAGCCGTATCGTTATCGATGTTACCTGTATGGAGTTACCTGTCCGGAGGCTAAATAAAAATGTGACATTTTACGCATCGATTTCGACTTTTGGGTGTGTTAGTCGATTTGAAACTACTTCACATGTGTCTCATTCATATTCATGAGTTATTACCAGTTAAAGTAGGGACTGTGTAGCTTGTACGGTTTCAGTTGTTAAACCGGTTCGACCACTTGGCGGTATGAGTTACATAGGGGTAACTCACTGATATATATAAGAACATTATTCTACGATTTTTCTTCATCGAGGCATGTCAGACGACCAGGCAAGATAGATATATACGATATCGTTTTAAAACCCACCCACGCTTTAAGAATACACATGTACGTTATTTGTTATATGTTATATAGTTCTCAGTTTTGGTGTACCAGTGCGAATGAGTAAATGGTTCTTGTCTTATGGGGTTATCTAACCTTGGAAAGTTTAAATGTCATGACTGAATCCTTACAACGGATTTATATTCATTAAAAGGCAAATGTTTCTGTGTACATGACTTCTATCATTGCAATATAAAGACACACAGTTATCTCTTAGCGCGGGTTATACATACATATGAAATGTTTTGTTAACATTCGTATTATATTTCATTATTTAAAACACAAAGTATGGTATCTTTATAGGAAAACATGACGTATTTTGTCAATCTAAATGTGTTATAGTCCACATTTACATGCGTAGGGGTTATGAGTTACATCCCCTGTTTTTTGATCGATAAGCCCATTGTGTTATTGCTACACAGATATTTAACAATATAATATTAGGTCCTTTATAATCGATGATGAATGAAACCCGGAATATTAAGAATAATAGTCAATCCATTTTAGATAGGAATGTTCTCAAAATTACTAAGGAATAAAATACAGTTGATATCAAAAGAAACTTGCATATCACAAAGATCAAATATCTTGTGAATCTCAAGTAATTAAATTTTAACATTTCGGATCAAACTATTTTTTGTACAATCTGAAACATCGAACGTTGCAATTATAATCCAAAGTAAGCCAAAATATGTATTTGAATACATAGGTGACCGATTTAGAAATGTGTTCTAATGCAGGTGTTATTATTGCAACTACGTTATTAAAGGTTTTACATCGCTTATGGCCTTTTGTTTCTTTGCTTTGTATTATCTTGCGTATGGTTTTATTGATCTTAATTATGCATATTCTTATCCGTTTTTGTAAGTTTGTTTGCTTATGTTGATGATTTAAACCCCCAGTGACCTGTGTTGCCACTAACCGTTCCAAGGCGGTAGCCCTATTGTCAACCCTTTTGTGTTTGTGATGTCGTTTGCATCTTTTATCATATGTTTGCCTTCTCGTTTGTCTGTTTGCGTGTTTGTATTTGTGTTATGTGGTTGACTGTCGTCCTTGAATGCTGCTTTCCCTGTCCGATATTTTTATATTTTTTTAAACATAATACAAACTCCTGTTCAACTAGCTATTTCACACAGTATCAAATTACAGAAAGACACACTTATCACTTAAGCTACATATAGATAACCGTTTAGGAAATGTGTATTACGAAATTTCATTTACACATGTTGTTTACATATTAATAAATACCAGTAGTTCATTATTTAAACTTTATGTAAGCTGTTTTCATATACAACATGAGGTAGTTGTCAATATGGATGCCACTATGGATGACAATAATGTTTTTCTCATTGACTGAATGAAGAAGTATATATTTACGAAATAATATTTTTCCAGCGGTATTATATTGTCCAAGATAAATACCTGATTGGCGGGACTTGAACACCATCGATACCAAGGGCTATAGGGCCGCGGTTTCGATATGTTTCAATTCCCAAATACCAGGTTCTGATACCATTTAAGCCAGTGCTATGGAGGCGTGCGAGGTAATTCACCTTCTATCAGATTTCATTAACAGACACAAATAAACTGCTTTGCTACTTTACTATCTTGTCCAAATTGTTGCTTCCAATATATCCCATTTTCATTATGTTTTCTATTACTAAACAATTGAAATAAACGGACAACACAAGTTGACCTATGTGTTAGGAGACTCTATTTTATATTACCTATATTACCTATATGACCTATATATAATGTCGATTATTTCATACACGTATCTGCATATCGTGGTTATGGTGAACATTTTATTTAGTCTTCAATATTACTCGAGTCGATATCTCATTATGGAAGGCTCTGTGGCCCTGTTCCGCTTAATTAAAAGCTTCTACGAGTTTATGGCAATACCATACGGTATGCGCCTGCGTACACTTGACATCATGAATGTTTGCAATGTAAGTACTTTATAATCAAAATGTGCGTAAAATAGACTGTTATTTTCTCCAGCTCTAGGGAATTATATATTCGTTTATACAAATATTTAAAGGAGAAATGTAGGAGAATCTTAAGAATAGCACGACAAGACAAAGTTGGTGACAAACATCATTTCCGTAGACGTCATCGTAGGGTTCACAATCTATCGAATCATCGCACAGTCAAAACACAAAGCATAGTTTAGTATCTGTTGTAAACTTTGCGGCACGAGGTTTGCAGTGTTTAAATTCATTTGGGTACCAGCCGCGTTAAAGAAAGTTTGAATTGTATATACAGAAGGAAATTATTGCAGGTTTTCAAATATAAAATATCGCGAAGAAGAGGCAAAACACAATAGCAAAAAATCATTTTTCCAAAGTAATTGGAAACATTTTTTTAATTTTATTTTCAGAATCTTCGTCTTATATTCGAGCAGAATCTCAGACTACACTGTGGTGTATTTATGAAATTGCACAAACTCCTTACCTGGTTATATTAAGACGAATCAGAGTACTTACTTAAATTATAATTAAAAAGTAAAATCTTGCATAATCGCAGAACGGGAATGAATTACAGAGTTTCAAGAAGGAGATCATTTAATCAAACGTCATCATTCTCCATTTAGTCTAAGTTTGGAGCATCGGGCTGTTTATAAAAATAAGTATAAAAGTCAAACAGGAAATGCAGCTTTCACATATAAAACAGTAAACCCAAATACAGGCAGACAAACATAAGGTCAATGTTATTTAGGAATAAAGGCATATGACGGCACAAAGACAAAAGACAGAAAGGGCTGACAATAGGGATACCGCCTTGGAACGGTCAGTGGCAAAAAAGGCCGCAGTGGGGTTAAACCAAGTTCTAGTGTGCACCAAACCTCATGTGTTTTGGTCCAATGCGTGCTGTGAATGATACATTTTCTATTCAACTATATATGCCCCGTGTGGTTCCGGGGGCCCCGTTTGGTTAAGGGGCAAAGAATAGGTCCACTGCCGATCCCGTTGGAGGGGAAGGCAGAGGGGTAATACCACCCACTCCCCCCACAAAGTCATGTTCATTTTATCATTTTTTGTACATGCTCATTAAAGATCTTCATCATGACCCCTGCATTGTTTCAGGTGCCATCTCGCTCATATCACTAGAGCAGTGGCAGAAAAACAATAACGTGGCTCCAGCGTAAATGGAGTGTCTACATTAGAATTTGCAGCAACTCTGTAGTTCAGGGTGAGAATGTTCTAGGCCCGTTCTCCATATTTTATCTCGATGTACATGGAGGATGAGCCTGTTTATGTTCATTCTTGTTAGGCGCCATATAACCTTTCATGTGTTGGTGCGCCTTAAAACCCCAATTCAATTATATTCAACTATTGTATCTGCTTTCACAATATTATTAAGTAACACTTCTTTATATATAGGACTACTGTATTTATGCAAATTTAAACAAACTTAAGGGTGCACCACCTCACTATTAAACTATTGTCATCCCAGTAAACGGGACAGTATAAATAAAGATATCCCCGACAGGTTATAATCTCTAACAAACAAGGCAGCAATAATAGGCAATATAAGTCAAACACAAAGGACCATGTATATATACTATAAAAAACAAGAGAACAAACGGTTAAGGGCACGACAAGACAAGATTAAAGACTAATATCAAACGTTACCGTCCTATAAGTAATTAGGTAGACGTCATCATAGAGTCCACAATCTGTCCACAATTAACCCATTTAATGACACCTGGCGGTATCTAGATGATATATTGAATATTGGCAACCACTTTTCCTCTTCAGTCGTGCTTAATAATTTGTATACCCTAAATCATTTTAGCTCAACAAAGCTAGCATGATTGTCTCGATTTACATTTCTCCATTGAATATGTAGAAATAATAAAGGAAATATATGACTAGATGATATTAGTGTTGACATCGTTTATTATCCTATCCCCGCGTAGACGGGTTTCAGTGACATCGTTTATTATTATCCTATCCCCGCGTAGACGGGTTTCAGTGACATCGTTTATTATCCTATCCCCGCTTAGACGAGTTTCAGTGACATCGTGTATTATCCTATTCCCGCGTAGACGGGTTTCAGTGACATCGTTTATTATCCTATCCACGCGTAGACGGGTTTCAGTGACATCGTTTCTTATCCTATCCCCGCTTAGACGGGTTTCAGTGACATCGTGTATTATCCTATCCTTGCTTAGACGTGTTTCAGTGACATCGGTTATTATCCTATCCCCGCGTAGACGGGTTTCAGTGACATCGTTTGTTATCCTATCCCCGCTTAGACGGGTTTCAGTTTATTTGTGACTTTTAGAGCGTGTAGTTAAGCTGAGGACATTTTCTGTTCATAAGATTTGTATAAATAAAATCTAGACCATTTGTACACATTTATTATTGAAACTCCGATCTTCAACATGCACTGTTCCACGTGTGTATCTACTTCTATGTAACTGAGCAGTAGCACTGGATGAATTCAATCAGGAATCACTATATATTTGATAAGTAGCTTCTATGTAACTGAGCAGTAGCACTGGATTAATTCAGTCAGGAATCACTATACATTTGTTTGTTATTTCATGTATTGGAAAACGTGCTTCCCTGTTTTTTAACCGTCTCGAGTTTGATGTTGAGACCAAATTTTGTTTTTATACTTAATCAAGAAATGCGTTTCGTATTTGCAATTTTCATTAAAGGTTTTGTATTAACATCACCAAGACAGTAAAAAAACATCAGCAAATCAGAACTGAGATTTGCATTTTATTGCACCTAATTGAAACAGTGTTGGGGTACATTATTTCTCATTTATTGTTATATCGCAGTGTCTCGAGTGATAATGTAATTGTTTTCAATATAAGCAAATATGACAGAATAGAGAGTAATTTTCCTAGACTATGTTTAAGCTCACAGTCGCTTACGTGACTGTCATATCCACCAGTGGTTTGTGAACATTTCGGGGTTTACAATTCCTTCAGAGCGAATACTTAAAACGCTATGGTTAATAATTTTAATAAAGATCAACATAAATATGTTAGGTGTTTTTATTATTATATCTGTTATTATGGTGGAAAGTTATAATCCTTACAAAATAATTATATACATACCCAGCAAAGAAAAGAGAAAAGTAGAAATTACAACAAGAATGTAGCTTTCACAGTCAAACCAAAAATAAGCACACAAGACAGACAACAATTGCAAAGATGAATACAAATATAGATATAAAAATCTAACAGGAAAAGCAGCATTCAAGGATGACAGTCAACCACAAACACAACAGAAACAAAGAACAAATTTACAGATAAATAATACATCACAAACACAAACGGGTTGACATTAAGGCTACCGCCTTGGAACGGTCAGTGGCAAAAAAGGCCGCTGGGCGTTTAAACCTGGTTCTAGGGTGCACCAAACCTCATACTTACCCTACTTTCAACCCAATAAAACGGGACAGTGTTAATAAAGAAACCCCGCCCTGAACTATTCTCTAACTAAAAAGGCAGCATTAATAGGCAATATAAGTAAAACACAAAGATGCTCGTGTATATATAAATATAATAAAACAATAGCCTAGAAAGCCACAATATAGGTACTCAATGACTTGGCAGAAGCCAAAGCAACAAGAGAATAAACCATTGAGGGCCAGACAAGACAATAATGCAGACAAACATCAAACGGCACAGTCGTCAATTTGGGCTTTAGGTAAACGTCATCATAGGATCCACACTCTGTCCTGTTATAGCACAATTAAAGAGGAAAGCATAGTGGCGAACTGTAAATGGGTCCACCACCAAGCATCATTTAATGCGTTGCAAAATGAAAGGGTCATAACCTATTTTGATAAAAAGGCCATATCCGACATCACAAACATGATTGACAATAGGGCTACCAGCTTCACAAACATGGGTTGACAATAGGGCTACCAGCTTGTTCAGTGGCACAAAAAGGCCGGTGGGAATTCAAACCAGGTTCTAGGGTGCACAAACCTCACTCTTACCATATTGTCATCCCAATACAACTGGACAGTGTAAATAAAGATAGCCACGCCAGGTTATATTCCCTAACAAACAAGGCAGCATTAGTCGACAATATAAGTATAACACATACATATCATGTATATATATATAAACAAAAACAACAAAAGCCTTTGCTGTCTTTCTTTTGAGATTTGTTCAAATGGAAATAAATGTGCTTGTTTTGAACTAGTGTGTTTACAGTAATGCTATAATAACATAAAACATACTGACATACATTTGTAATAATCTTACACCCGGTAATTTGTAACGTTGACTTCAATACACGAGCTGCATTAACGGGTAGAATACGTGTTTACCGAGGATAAATGCGGAAAAGGGGATCCATTGGAAGAAACAAACACAAAAGCAAAGTAGCAGACTCGATATTGGTCTGAGAATCCTACCTTTCATGTTTGACTTTTGTATCTACTTTTAACATCGACGTCAGGTTGGGGCATGTGAGAACATGGTGCTAATTGTTTACAGTCAACATTATTTTGTTAACATAGTCTTTACTCAGGAAGATTAATAATAATTAAATTCTATTTATATATGATAGCTGTACAAGAGTTCCAAACAGGCCTGATGCGCTGACTATATTGTTCATATCTCGACGAGATAATTCATACAGGATTGTCATTGGCACAGCAGTTTTAGAGTTAAGGATTTGGCAGCGTTTTCACTCTTGTATAGTTTATAATCTACTGTCTCTTTTTTATTGTTTCGGTAAATAACAGAATAATAATGGCCACATGATTCTAAGATCGAATTAAGAAATGAACCAAAACTATAAAAAGAGCCAATAGATTAGAATCGATACAATTGTTTAGTTTTACATAATTTAGCTCCGATGTGTGACGTGTCATGCGTGACCTGTGTTACGTGCCATGTGTGACCTGTGTTAGGTGTGTTACGTGTCATGAGTGACCTGTGTTATGTTGCCATGTGTAATCTGTGTTATGTTGACATGTGTGACATGTTTTATATTGCCATGTGTGACCTGTGTTACGTGCCATGTGTGACCTGTGTTATTTTGCCTTGTGTGACCTGTATCATGTTGCCATGTGTGACCTGTGTTATGTTGCCATATGTTACCTGTGTTATGTTGTCATGTGTGACCTGAGTTATGTTGCCATGTGTTACCTGTGTTATGTTGTCATGTGTGACCTGTGTTATGTTGCCATGTGTGACCTGTGTTATGTTGCCATGTGTGACCTGTGTCACTTGCCATGTGTGACCTGTGTTATGTTGCCATATGTGACCTGTGTTATGTTGCCATGTGTAATCTGTGTTATGTTGCCATGTGTGACCTACGTTACGTGCCATGTGTGACCTGTGTTATGTTGTCATGTGTGACCTGTGTTACGTAATTTAATCGTAATGATGCAATATGTAACCCATCTTATCAGAAAACTTCTGGTATTTTAGCTTGTGATTTAGGTTGCGATAATTTCAAAGAAAAAAGTATTATTGGTAATAACTAAGTATACCCTTATTACATCTAGTTTTAGTTTTCCGACGACATGCTTGGTCTCGTATAGTATAGTGACTTTATTGTACTTATATAATTGTATTTTATATCGTAAATGTACATTTGCTTTACAAAACATAACCTTGACTGTTTATGTGAGGTAGCGCGCCTGTTTGTCTATATTTCTTGATTACTGTAAATGGCCACCATCTCATTCGGCTTCCTAATTAAGCACGACTTGTATACTAAATGTCTTGCACGGAAGCCAAAGTATAATCAATGCTTGACTTTGAAGCCCTCCGTGGTTTGTTTCTGAAACATACGTCATTATAGGTTCATTTGCGTTTAATGTATTTATTGACATTCGCCATAGCGTTTGTTAATGCTATGTAGTGCATGTAAAAAGTTGAATCGGTAGTGTAATTTCTTACTGCCCTTTCCGGTCTTCGAGCTAAATTATTGTGGTTTTAAACAGAATAACGCTTACACAGCTGTTAGCATGACTTAGAGGTAGTGTATTTGTTATTACCTCCCATGAGCACACTACATAAAACAAGTCTGATACGTTTCTCTCTTGTTTGTGTCCTATTGTCAGTATTAATTACTCATGTATAAAAATAAACCTCTCATGTTGGAATGGCGACGACAACGTGTTAAGTCAACAGTTCTAATAATCAGTAATACTAATAAGTAATAATCATGCTAAGTGTCTCCTAATGTCAACGTGATTGTATGTTGAAGTTAATTTCAATATTCCAAATGTTGAATGTTTAAATGATTAAATGTTTGACAAAACTATTATCAGTGTATGGTGAAATGCAGTCTATGAATAGTCATACAATAGTTACCAATAACGACGTTTTGCTATCGACGTTCTATGTGAGAGGCATATATTGTTATTATAAATATTATATTCTTATGTCTACATGGTCTACGACATTTAGGATGATCTTTATGAAAACAAAAGAGTGCAATAACCGACTGTATTGTTTCTTATTACTCCGCTTGACGTGCTGTGAAATGAAAGACTAACACTTTTATTTGAAGGCCAGCTAATTTGGTTTGAAATTGATAACGAAATCTGGTTTCTTTTTATTATCTGTAAAGCAATAACAATATGTTTTGCATTAGTATATCGATATTGCATGTACTCAGGGACGAATATAGGATTTTGTTAGAGATTATAACCTGGCGGGGATACCTTTATCTACACTGTCCAGCTTATATGTCAATACGGTTATTGTGAGGTTTGGTGTAGCCTAGAACCTGGTTTAAACCTCAAGCGGTTTTTTGTCACTGACCATCCAAGGCGGTAGCCTACTGGCAACTCTTGTGTGTTTGTGATGTCTCATCTTGCCTTTGTTCATCTTTATACATAGTTGTTCTTTGTTTTTTTGTGTGTTTGTGGCTGACTGTCATCATTGAATGTTACTTTTTTCTGTTTGATGTTTATATTTACTTTTACGGAAATGTAAAGTATAAACTTTGAAATGAACAATGGTCTGACAGGTTTGAAAGGGTTCGTAACTGTTTAACAAAATAATTAGTAAATTCGTCAAAAAAGGGTACGACATTTCAATATTGCAACGCACTTCATATTTATTGATTGACCACACTACATTCAGTCATCATGCATCGCTATTCTCTTCTGCAAAGACTGGACAAACCTACGTGAATTCTATGTATGCACCTTTCGTAATTTAAAATCGGGAATTCAGGAATTTCATAATAAATTTGTTTTAGTTCCTGCAGATAAAGCAGCTAATAATGTAATTATTGTTTGACGCCTACATTACGTCAATGTTTTATCTTTGGAACTCGGCAGCACCAATTCGTATACTCCAGTTAATTCTACTGAAGATGATGTTGTTTCCGCACATATCACTCGGTGCACTACTTTCAAGGATGGTGTAAACGATAAGCAAAATATACTGCCTACCATGTACTGGATTCCTAAATTACATAAAAATCCGTATAAGGCTCGCTTTATTTCTAATTCTAGTGACTGCACCACAACCAACATCTCCACACTTTTAAATTCTTGTCTTACTGCCGTTAAAGATCACGTTAAACTATATTGTGATGAAACTTATGAAAACGCTGGGAATAATTTATTTTGGTCTATAAAAAATTCAGGAGACGTTCTTAATAAAATGTTCAATAAAGGTCAAGTTTCATCGCTTAGTACTTATGACTTCTCTACACTATATACAACCTTACCACATCATCTTATTAAAGACAAGCTAATTTCTCTTATTCAAAAAACATTCGCTAGAGAAATTACTACATTTTTGGCATGTAATAATATTAAAGCGTTTTTTACTAAGGGCAGTTTAGACTATAATACTATGTGGACTTGCTATGAAGTTTGTGAAGCACTCATCTTCCTATTAGATAATATTTTCGTCAGGTATGGTACCACCGTTTATAGACAAATTGTTGGTATCCCTATGGGTACGAACTGTGCACCACTTGTCGCAGATTTGTTTTTATATTGCTATGAAAGGGATTTCACGTTGAGTCTTTCACCAGATACCCAGGCTGATGTTATTGAAGCTTTTAATGACACCTCTCGGTATCTGGATGACATACTGAACATTGACAACCCTTTCTTTCCAACTAAGGTTGATAATATTTATACTAAAGAACTTCAGCTTAGTAAAGCTATTACATCTGATAATAACGCTTCTTTTCTTGATTTAGATCTCTCGATTGAAAATGGTCAAATAATTAGCAAAATCTATGACAAGAGAGATGATTTTTATTTTGACATTGTTAATTAACCCCACTTGGATAGGGATGTTCACCGAGCATCTTCTTATGGGGTATATGTGTCTCAACTTATTAGATTTTCAAGAGCTTGTACTCGAGTTTAGGACTTTAATATTCGTAATCTTTGTATAACTAAAAAGCTACTCAATCAGGGTTACCGTTACCATAAACTTCGTAAAACCTTTGCAAAATTGTATTATCGTAACCCTGTTCTTCTTTCCAAATATGGAAGTTATTTCAGGACACTTCTGCGACAAGGACTATCACAACCTGACTTATATGGTGATGTGATTTATTAACTTCGTAAGATACTTGGTCATGATCACTTTATACTATCTTTGTTAAACTTGTTAAAAAGTTTATCAAAAGAGGTTATTACCCTATCATTGTGCATCGTACTGCATGCTTGGTGGTGGACCCTTTTACAGTTCGCCACTATGCTTTCCTCTTTAATTGTACGATGACCGGACAGGCTGTGGACCCTATGATGACGCCTACCTAAAGCCCATTGGGACGGTTTTGATGTTTGTCTATGATCTTTCCTGTCGACCCCTTAATGGTTTTATTCTCTTGATGCTCTGGCTTCTGCCAAGTCATTGAGTACCTTCATTGTGACTTTCTAGGCTATATGTTTTTGTATTATATTTACACGAGCATATTTGTGTTTTACTTATATTGCCTATTGATGCTGCCTTGTTGGTTAGAGATTAGATCATGGCGGGGATTTCTTTATTTACACTGTCCTGTTTTAATGGGATGACAGTAGGGTAAGTGTGAGGTTTGGTGCACCCTAGAACCGGTTTAAACCCCCAGTGGCCTTTGTTGCCACTGACCGTTCCAAGGCGGTAGCCTATTGTCAACCCTTTTGTGTTTGTGATGTCGCTTGCATTTTTTATTACTTTTCGTTTGTCTGGTTGCGTGTTTGTTTTTGTGTTTTGTGGTTGACTGTCGTCCTTGAATGATGCTTTCCATGTCCGATATGTTTATCTGTCTTTTGAAACCCCGAAAAGAAAGGCAGATGCATGAATTTTCGTCCCTCAGTCTTGTTGATTCTACTCTATATGGTTTTCTCTTTGTCTAAAACTGATGTGGTTGTTCAGAACAATGCTAGATACATGCTGAGGTGTTTCTTATTATTTATTTTTTATATATCTTTAAAACGATATTTAAGTGTATCGATCAACACCTTTGACTCTCACGTCGTGTTTTACTTTTTGTTTGATATGCGTAAAGTTGGTTGACTGTGTTTTGTGAATGGTACATTTCCTGCTCTACTGTTATACCTACGTTTACAAGGACGTGATAACTCCAATTATTATGATTCCATTCGCCTCTGTAAAGGGCCACGGTTAATGTCCGATACATATCAACTGCTATACTAACATTCACAAAGTCAAAGGTAATAATTACATCAGTCAAGTGGGTCTGATCAGCTTCACTAATAGCTTTGTTTAATATCATGGTCTTAGTTAAATGAAGCTACATAAAGCACAGTCAGTATGTAGCTTCACTTATAACTTTGTTTAATAGCATGATCTTATTTAAATCCAGCTGCATATATCACAGTCAATGTTGTATGTGGTATGTGCGATAAACCATAATTATACAGTATTTTCCAAACCTGTAGGGTCGTCTTTGTGCGATGGCCGAACAGATCGTAGACACTATGATGACATCTACCTAAATTATCATAGTAGCGTTCGATGTTTGTCTTAAATATTGTCTTGTCGTACCCTTAACGGTTTGTTCGCTTATTGCTCTGGCTTCTGACAAGTTATTGAGTAATTGCTTTGTGACTTTTAGGCTTTTGCTTGTTATATTATAATTATATATATGCAGGATCATATGTGTGATATACTTATATTGCCTATTAATACTGCCTTGTTTGATAGAGAATATAACCTGGCGGAGATGTCTTTACATACACTATCACATTTGATTGAGATAACAATAGGATCAGAGTGGTGCAACCTAGAACCTGGTTTAAACCCCCACACCCACCTCGTTTGCCGCTGACCGTTCCAAGGCGGTAGCACTATTGTCAACTATTTTATGTTTGTGATGTCATATTTTACCTTTTCTTTCCGTCTTTGTAGTTGTTGTTTGTTTCCCTGTGTGTTTGTGGTTGACTGTGGTGACCGCCATTGAATGCTACATTTCCTGTTCGTCTTTTATGGCTTCTTCTTTTTTTTTAATATAGCAGTACAATGTTTAAACTGCTGTTCACTTAGTTCTTCATTTCTTTTTCATTTCTCTTTTCATACTTTTTGTTCATTTGTTTAGGCAATATTTAATTTTTGGATGTAAATGCGCACACAGTTTCTCAAATAGTGATTGAGAATTGTGTTCAGCTTTGAAATGAATTATGACAAATTACCAAAATAAACCCCGATACAAACGAGTACAACATTTCTAGCTTGTAATAATGTCAAGGCTTTGTTTACAAACGCCCGTATTGATATTGCTGTTTGTAGAGCGTCATCTGTCCTTCTCGATAACATCTTTATAAGATACTGTACAACTGTTGACCGCCAGGTTGTTAGTGTTCCTGTGGGTACTAACTGTGCATCACATGTCGCAGATTTGTTTTTGTACTGCTATGACAGAGATTTTATGTTGAGTTTGTCACCTGCTAGCCAGAGTGAAGTTATTGATGCGTTTAATAATATATCTCGGTATCTAGAGGACATACTCAGTATTGATTATATTTTCTTTAACTATCCACACCTGGATGGGGATGTACAAGGTATTTGCTACATAATACGGGGTTTATGTCTTCGAACTCATTCGTTTTGCTTGAGCTAGTAATAATATTATAGACTTCAATGATCCAAATCAAGATATTACAAGTAAACTTCTTCAGCAGGTTTTCGTTATCACAAACTACGTAGATCTCAAAATTCTACCGCCCCAACGAAAACCTACTGGACAAGTATAACACCAACCTTAAAACACTACTGCGAATAGAAATATCACAACCCTTATTTTATGGAGATGTGGTCTATAAACTTCCAAAGTTAAAGGGATGTGACGGGTTACCTGACCACTTTACAAAATTAATCAGGAAGTTTGTCAGCAAAGGATACGACCCTTTAGTATTACAACGCATTGCATGTTTAGGTATTGACCCGTTTACAGTCGGCCACTACGTTTTCATTTTCCCCTTGTGCGATGACTGGACAACCTCTTGGGACAGTATGATTGCACCTACTGAAACCCCGACCAGGGGAGGTAGGTGCATGAGCTTTCGTCCTTCGGGTTTACTGGTCGTACCCTAGATTTTTTTCTCTTTAGCTGCAACTGCTGTGGTGGTTCATTACAATTCTGGATACACTCTGATATGTTTCTTATTTTTCTTTTATTTTATATTGCGTTACAACAACATCTTAGTGTTTCTTTTGCTAGTTTCTCTGGATGTGGACTTGATGGTAAGATAATTCCTTTTGATGGGATGTAGTTTTGTTTACATTGTCTTGTCTATTTGAGCGCTGAAGACAGGATAATAGCGAGGATTGTGAACACATAAAATCGATTCAAGCTAACATGTAGGCCTTATTGTCTACTGACCGTTCCAAGTCGGTAAACCATGTCTCCACCACCCTTTCTGTTGTACTTGATATTTTATATTGTATAATTAATTAAATATTGATCCTTGTTTATAGTACAGTGCGGACCTACGATGCCATTGCGTTTGAACACTGTGAATTCTATAGGACCCTATATCTCATTTTTCAACGACTTGGCAGAAACCAAAGGATGCACAATTTCTCGGGATATTACAATCAAATAGGAAAGCATTGTGGCGAATTTGTAACAACACGTTACGATATAACGATGTTTCGACATTAACAATGGTACTGAGTTGACATCTATGCCGATTAAATTCAGAACCTTTTAATTCTATAGTATAAGTTTTTCATAGATTATAATCAAAAGTTACGAATAAACATTAAAATAACAACATTTACTACCTTCTGCATTGCATGTACGTTTGTGCGACTATAACAAGTGAAGATGCTGGCAGTAACAGACTGTATTTAAGTGAGCTTTTTTAATCGGCAACAGAAGATCTTAAAGTCGAAACGGAAATGTCATAGTATTTTCATATACTTTTACTATTCTTTTTTTTTTTTTTTTCGAAAACTGACAATATTCTAGAACACAGATGGATCTGTAAATAGTGAGTTGACTGTTTAAGATGACAATGTTTTCCATCTACCTCTATTGAAAGGATGTGTGAGACTGAACATGTTTTTCACTGGTTGATTTGGATATTATTGACCTATTTAGTCGTTAAATTGTACCAGTCTTACAGATACTATGCCTTATTGTTGCTTTAAATTCATTTGTTTAAAGAGGCACTACCTATATCTACGCGATTTTTAATGTAAACTATTAAATACTCAATATTACTGCATTTATATGTATACAAAACTATTTTATGAGTATTCTAAGAAGAAACATGGTTCGTATTCCAGTTCTGTAAATTATTAATTATGATCAAAACAATATCTTGAATAAAATGCTGCCCAGCTTTTTATTCCTGCCGGAGAACTACGAGTTTTTACGATTTTCTCGGACATGCGCAATGCGATTCAGTTGAACGAAAACAAACTATTCGGGGCAGTTCCGATAGTAAACGAATCGATCGGAACTCTTCGCCAATCCGACGAGTAAGTTCCGATTGTAAACGAATAAGATCGGAAATCTCCGCAATCGGCTTGTCTAAAACAATTACGAATACAATTTCAAAAATCTGATCTTTTCAATCCTGTTTTTCCCAGCAAAACGCATATTACTTGGGGTGAAATTATTGCCATTTACTTTTTTCATAGTCTTCTTTATAATTAAGTAAAGTTTATATCAATTGGTGGACAAAAATATATAGGTAGAGCGTCTTTAAAAAATAGAATGCCGTTTATAGTGAAATAGTGTGTAATGATGGTCTTAGAGTTCAATTAAAAATGATAAAAATGTTCCTATAGAAATCACAGCACTCAAACGCTCCGTAGATCCGCACAGTACCACAAACAAAGAGCAAACTAACTATACAATGAAAAAGAACATACACTACTGAAAAAATGGTAAAGACAGGGTTACCGACAATAAGGCCTACTGGTTAGCTTAAATCGATGTTAAGTGTACACAACCTCGCTATTGTAATGTCCTCGGAGCTCAAATTGATAATACAGAGTAAATAAAAGTATATCCCATCAAAAGGAAATCTCTAACAATAAATTCCACATCCAGAGAAGTTAGGAAACAATACACGTTAATAGTATTGCAGTATAAAAAAAGCATAATTAGAAACACCTCAGGATGTATCCAAAATTGTACTGAATAACCACAGCAGTTGCATCTCAAGAGAAAAACAATCTAGGGTACGACTAGACAACCCGCGGGACGAAGGTTCATGCACCCACATCCCGTTCAGGGTTTCAGAAGGTGCAATCATGGAGTCCCACGAGGTTGTTCGCTCATCGCACAAGAGAAATGGGAAGCGTAGTGACTGACTGTAGTGGGGTCGATTACCAAACATGAAGTCCGCAGTAATACTATAGGGTCGTATCCTTTTTTGACGAATATTTTGATTAATTTTGTAAAGGGATGAGGAAATCCGTCAGACCCCTTTACTTTCCGAAGTTTATAGATCACATCTCCATAGAATAACGGTCACAGAAATGTTTTTAGGTTCAATTTTCCAGCAGATCTTCGTTGCGGCGATATCACTTTGAAAAAGACATACGTAGTTTATGATAGAGAAATCTTTTCTAAAGTAGTTTACTTGTAATAACTTTATTCGACAATTCAAATATCCTTAATATCGTTACGTACCCTAGCAAAATGAATTAGCTGGGAATAAAAATCCCGTATGATGTGGCATGAGGTACGTCTCCATCTACATGTGGATAGTTAACAATGTCAAAGTTAAAGTCATCTCTCTCATCTTAGCTATGGAATCAGAATTGTTGACTTTATTCAACGTGAGCTCTGAACAAATATAAGTGACCATATGAGCAAAGAGAACGGATTATCAATATTGAGTTTGTCATCCAGATACCGAGATGTATTATTAAACGCATCAATAATGTCTCCCTGGCTAGCAGGTGACAAACTCAACATAAAATCTCTTTCATAACAGTATAAAAACAAATCTGCGACAAGAGGCGTTAGTACATAGGAATACCAATAACATGACGGTAAACGGTTTTACCGTATCTAATAAAGATGTTATCTAAAGGAAAATATAACGCTCTGCAAACACCGGCGCATGTCCACATGTTATATTTATCATTAGGGGCGTTTGTAAAGAAAGTTCCAAAATTATTACATGCAAGAAAGGTAGTCCCTTCCCTAGCAAATGTCTTCTGTATAAGCTGAATCAATTTCTATTTGATCAGGTTTTGTGGTAGAGTGGTGTATAGAGTGAATAATAATTCGTAGGTGTGTGTTAAAAGAGTATGATAGTGGACCTTTGGAAACGGCCGAACACGATAAATATGAAATATTGCAGTCGCGGTTTGTTTGAGACTGTACATGAACGGTAGTGAAATGTGCTTGCTACCGTTCACGCGCCCTAACCCCGGGTTGAGCAGAACTCAATATTAATACAAATCAATATTACAGAATTTTAACCATTCCGAAGATTGCATGCATATGGCGGTGAACATGCTATATGTAATGTCATCATTCCAGTCCAGCGGCGTATGGTCCCAGTATATAATAAAATGTTATGCCCCGAAGAGCGAACTGAACAAAATGGAATCTAGTTGAGAGCAGCGGTTATTAATCCTGCGCATTACAAGTAACAGTCTAAAAGTCGTAACAGGTTAAAGTTGTATTCGTTTTATTGTTTTTCGATCATATACTGATATATATTATAGTATCTCACATCCTGTCAAGGCTTCATGTTTCATTACATCGGTTAAGCATATTGTTGACTGAAATGTTGATAGCAGCATCAGTACTCGGCTTAAGGTAGTTGTGTGACGCGTGTGTGCATTTAAGTTGGTCAGTTATATAAATACAGCCATATAACTAATATCTAAAGTGCTGTTTACTGGATAAAAAATACGCCTAGGCCGTAGTCGGTATTTCATCATTCTATATTATATGTCCAACAAACTCATTAAACAGCACTGACTCTGGTGTCATGTATAGTCATATTGCTGCTATTTATGACTATAATTTGGGTCTGATCAAAAGCTGAAACACTTACTGGTGTCCCAAGAGATTGAATGATGCCCACTTTAGAGGCAATAAGCCAGGAACCATATGGCAGTCTGGATAGATTCTCACGGCTCTTGCCGCGAGAGATGCTGTATTAAACGGGCCCGCGCGTTGGTCCGAGGCCGTCTATGAGCAAGTCTTGAGTTGAAGTAATGTCTATGTCTTAGGCACTTTTAAGCTTGCATCACCGGTCCCTAGGCTAACGTTTAAAAATCTTAATTCTGTTATATTTTAACTATTAGAATTAGGACAAATTTAAATAGGTCTGTACGTCGAAAAAATATACGTTTTATCTATTGCTGATTTATTTTGAATTAGTATATACAATTAAATTTTGGTGACCGGAAAGTGTGTTCTGATAATTTATAAAGTCCTGACTCTAACACAGGTGCTTATAGTAGAGGCATGGAAATACTTACACCGTAACTTATAATGGACTTCCCCGGAGTTGATACCTGAATTTTCAAACACCCTTTCCCAATATTTTCATGATGTTCTTTAATCGCGGAAAGAAAGGAGGTCAACAGTTTAGAGACATTAGTAGTGGTACATGAACTAGAATTTCCTATAGAACGTGCTTTATGTGGGGTTTTGTGAACTTTTGGAATCCAGTACATAGTGTGGAGCTTATTATACTTAATATTTACGGAAACTTTCATAGTCTCCAAAAAGAATACATGCTGGGAATCTATATCCTTCTCCAGGAACGGTTTAGTTAGATAAGCAGAAATGCTCGCTAGCTCTGCTTTCAAAGTACTGATATAGTGCAGTCGTCAGACAATAATGATATTGTTGGAGGCTTTGTCTGCAGGAACTAGAGCAAATTTGGTATGACGATTCTGGAATCCTTCTTCAGGTGACGTCCATTGTGAGATAGCCGTCGTGGAAGCAGAGAGGAATTAGACTCATCAAATTGTATCCGTAGTTCGATAATTGTTTGCATCCAGGCTGTAAGTGCGTTTACACCATTTAGTACAAAAATCTGTTAATGAATCCATAATTTCATTACGACAGGCATTACAATCAATAACCGATGGAAAGCGCTATGTAGGACCTTTGGAAATAAGTTGCCTGATCCTTTTTATCCTCAATAATATCAAGATTGCCAGTGACAATATGACCGGCAGGTTCATAACACAATTTAGAATTCTGACATTCTCAAAATAATTTCAAAGGTACAAAGCGCTAGTGAAATTATTCTTTATTAAAATTAAACGACAGATAGAGATACAATACACAATAATTCACTTCACCCCAAACTATGCTCTATGCAGGTTTTAATACAAGTAAGAAAAACAAGTTTCATTCTACTGAAACATTAGAGTTACATTATTTAATTTATTTATAATTCTTTTTAAGGGATTATCAAATGCATCAATACATTCTGTATATTAGTAGGAAATCAATAATTATACATAACCGAAGCAACGACTGCTTGTCTTCTCGTCATTTTTCGAAATGATCTCCTATCAAGTTGTCTCGGTGCCAACTCAGTGAAGTGTCAAGCCTCTATTGAAAGGATCAGTGAGTGCCTAGACTATTCATGCCTACCCATGGTTCATCCACGCTATTGGACTGCATGTTCGTTCCTTATCAGCCTTACAGAAACAATACGTTGCTTATTTTTATATGCTTGTTTAAGACGAGTATCATCATTGACGGTACATTTCGTGTTTTATATCACGTGTTTGGATTTCAGTTGTAAACAATAAATTCACGAGACACAAGCGAGTTATTATTTGTTTACAATTGAACGACCAATGTGTGTTAAAATGCACTATAAATCACCGTATACGATGTTCTGTTTCCTTTCTTATTCCTGCAAACAATCTAAACATTTCTCACAACATATACAGTGTTTTATATCTCATAGATACATGGACATAAACGTACATTAAAAGCATGCATCTTATCTTACATATTGAAATTAAATAATCATCACTAAATGGACGATTATGGAAGATTATGGGTTCAAACCCCGCCGGATGATCTCTCCATATCATGTTTCATTAATTCATTGCTTATATTTCATCACCATTCGGCAAACACCTTTTCGGCCTGAAATTTGCTTCAGGAGTAATTAGTAACCTGGTTCTCTCTTGTGACGATGTTAGGCCGACGTTCACTGAAAGAAGAAAAACTGTAGACGGAAAGTCCTGGTTCTTCGTATGGCGTATCTAAAGTATGCAGTGACTAGTAGCCTAGTAACCAGTAGCCTAGTAGTAGCATAGTAGCTTGACTGGAGAAACGGTCCACTCCAAAGGAAAAAAGATAAACATCCAGTGAACTGCGAGTGAACAGCACGAGTCGTCGTAGAAACGGAATATACAGCGATGTTTTAGCAGCAAGGATGTCACAACAGATATCCATTCAGTAGGAGTGTCAACAGCAGAACTGGCGAAATGCAGAGTGAAGGGTGGCGAAAGAAAGGGTCAGATAAAGGGGAAGATTGACCAACAACAATAAATACATCGATTGTTTTATTTCTCGTAAACGACATTTTGACGCAAACACATAGTATTACATCTCTCTCGTAAACAAACATATTGAACGCAAACATACAGTATTATTACAACTTTCACGTAAACATGGTAAACGACATGTTGAACGCAAACTTACAGTATTATATATTTCTCGTACACGACATATTGAACGCAAACTTACAGTATAACATCTTTCTGTTACAAGACATATTGAACGCAAACGTACAGCATTACATCTCTAAAGTAAACAGCTTATGTTCCGAAACCTACAGTATTACGTCTCTCTCTTAAACGACATATGGAATGCAAACATACATTACATCTCTTAGATGGACATTTTCAACGCAAGCATACCGTTTTACATATCTTACTTAAACCACATATTAAACTCATAAAGCATTACATCGTGCGTGACATATTACACAAAAGCATACAACATTACATCTCTCACTTAAACGTTGCATTTGCATGTACATATACACCAAGCATGCGTGGTGCAAATACGTAATACGCAACATTTTACAATTGAATAATAGTCTTTAAAGGGACAGCATGCAATCTTGAAGTAAATATTAAAATCGTTACAATTCGCACCTATTATTAATCCAGTATCATGTTGATGTCAAGCATGCTGCAATTACATAAATAACAGGTAACTTCAATTCTTCGTAATGTTACCTTAGCTTTAAATAAATTATTGTAGATATATTCAGTAAAATGAAGTATGCAAAAAACACCTATTTTTGAACAATTCAAAATCAATTAGTATTCATATTAGTTATGTAAAAAAAAAAAATATATATATATATAATACGAAACACAAACGGAGGATTGCCGTGTGTCCCTTTAAACAAAACCCAATCCAAATGAACTCATCAACTCATAAATATCAAGCATTTGAGTTAATACTGCCAATATATAATACCATTAGATTAGACTATTAAAAGAGGCTATTGTTTTCAATTCCCACGAACACTATATGTGATACACTACTCATTATGGATAAATACAACCATTATATCTTTGTTTGTTAACACTCTGTTTCATGACCCAATTATCAGAGATTTTTATCACTACCCCAGATAAAAGTCATAGTACGTGACTGCATGTTTTGAATTAGCAATACTGTTTTTAACATGTTATAAACATGCTTCGTGTTATAAAAGTGGATCATAACGAAAGCTTGAGTGTATGGGTAATAATAATACTTGTTTGGCTTCGAGAGCTCATGTCCAGTGTTTACAATAGTGCCACTGTTTGATTCAGAAATATCATAAAAATGTAGTACTAGTTTGTTCAAAATAAAATTAGATAAACAAAATATTTAGATGTTATCGGAATGAAAACCCGTGTGTCTTATGATTAATTGGAACTAAAACTGAATTATTTAGATATACGTTAGGACTAAAGTTAAAATAGCCAATGACATACTATATAGTATATACATATCACAGATTATTACGCTGTACTTTATTTATTCCATATGGATAAATCAGAAGTAGCAGTAGAACCAACTAGCTCATGTTACATGAGCAAGACTTAAAACAGTATAGTGACAATACTTGTCAATTTGATATGGATATGAATGTTTCATGCACAAATATATAGTATATACATATCACAGATTATTACGCTGTACTTTATTTATTCGATATGGATACATCAGAAGTAGCAGTAGAACCAACTAGCTCATGTTACATGAGCAAGACTTAAAACAGTATAGTGACAATACTTGTCAATTTGATATGGATAGGAATGTTTAATACAAAAAAACAACAATTCTGTTGCAACACCAATTTTGGATTTTCTCTTCAGCGTTGGACAAGAAATCCTTTATTTGCGAACCATTAAACTGTCATAATTGTCTTCGCTTCACTTCCAATTTCAGTTTGCTTTCATCTCACCTGCAACAACAACATACATACATGTGAACATATTTTAACCGAAGAACATACTAAGAACTACGTTTGATGGCGCAATAATTATCCTAACCCGATTTTCAGGGAAGCTGACTAGTGAGACCTTAATATGCCACTAACCTTGTTTACCACATAACAACTATTGAGGACGTGTTAATCTCCATTATATAGCAAATGTTCTGAAATGTCACAAATATAAATTGATTTTTTTGGTAAAAGACAAAATTTAGATAAGTACCACTAAACATTATACCAGTGGCAGGCATGTTGTAGTATTTAGATTATATTTATATTTAGATTCTATACATTGTCATCGAAATGGAATAGTATATCCTGATCTTAATTGTACAATTATTCAAACTACTTGTCTTTTTTCAGAGCTGTATAGGTTGGTGTTGTACCCTGCCGGCATATAAAACCGTGGTCGGCATGTAAATACCACGGTCGGCATGTAAATACTATGGTCGGCATGTAAATACCATGGTCGGCATGAAAAACATTAGTTTGTAAACCTATTCTGATGCCAGTTGGAATATATATTCATGTCCTTTATTGAAGCTTTAAACTCATCCATGCTAAAGTCATATTAACCTTCATCAATTTTGATACTCGTACTACAGTAAACAATGTACGTACATGATTCATACTTCATAGCAGTATCGGACGTGAAACATAATCTATAACACTGAATGTTTACACTAAATTTGCATTATTGTTGATGTGTTGTGAATATTATCAACGTATTATTAAGATGGGATGGTTATCTTGGGTATTTTGGCATTTTTGTTTAATTATGTGCTTGCCTTCTACTTACATTGAATTCAAGTGTTCAAAGTCAAATAATACAATACGCCAAGTGTGCGTCCAAATTCAAGAATGTATCTTTTTACATGAAAACAAATGATCACCGTGCAAACTTAGGACCAATTTATTTATGCTTTAGGTGGAATTTAGATACTTTTGTAATACTAACTAGAGCGTGACCTCGGAAAACTTGTGCCGCCTGTCTTGTGCTTATAATATAGCGTTGACCTTTTCCCTACTGGCCCAAGGAGATCAACAGGAGTCATCCTCGTACCAAGGGCAAATATACAAAAATACATCTAAAAATGTATAAACACGATATCATAGTCTGAAATAATAATGCATATAGTATACTCTATATTTGCATTGGTATGTATAATCTCTATATCTGCTTACCAATGCTCTATATTTGCATACCAATGCATATACTCTATATTTGCATACCAATGTATAATCTCTATATTTGCATACCAATGCATATACTCTATATTTGCATACCAATGCATATACTCTATATTTGTATATCAATGCATATATATCTATATGCATAATACAAACATAAGTGACTTAAGTGAATAATTCTTACAGATGATCTGTTTAAATGGTGCCGAGACCAATTTTATTTAATTTTCAATAAAAGAATAAGTGAATTTATCATTTAAATTATTGCTCCCTACAAATATAAGTCTACCTTACACCACGATATGAATACACAAAAAAATACGAATTCAATCCGGGTTACATTTCATGAAAACTCTGTCGCAATGAAAGTAATAGTTATTTGCCACGTGTAACGACATGTTTGAGGGGTAAGATGAAGATGTGTGTGAAGTTTCGTAAAACACAAGATAAATACATTTCAAGTTATATAACGCTCGTATTTCAGTTAAGACATCGTTTGCAAAAGTCATAGTATCCTCTCATATACTCATCTAACAAGTGGTAGGGACAAAAACACATCAAGAACTGAGAGAGAAAGAGAAATGCAACTTCGCTGACAAAAAAATGTCTCCTTTGGAAGTGTTAGTGGCAAAAAAGGGCGCTGATGGTTAAAACCAGGTTCTAGGGTGCACCAAACCTCACACTTACCCTACTGTCATCCCAATAAAATGGGACATTGTAAATAAATAAATCACCGCCATGAACTGTTCTCTAACCAACAAGGCAGCATTAATAGGCAATATAAGTAAAACACAAAGATGTTCGTGTATACATAAATACAAAAAACAATAGCCTAGAAAGCCACAAAGAATGTACTCAATGACTTGGCAGAAGCCATAGCAACAAGAGAATAAACCATTGAGTGCACGACAAGACAACATAAAATGTCACCGTCCTTATGCGGAAAGTATAGTGGTGAATTGTAAATGGGTCCACCACCAAGCATGCGGTGCGTTTCAAAATGATAGAGTCATAACCACTTTTGATAAACCTTTTAACACATAATGGTAGTATGAAAGTGATCATGACCAAGGATCTTACGAAGTTTGTTAATCACGTCAGGCTGTGATAGTCTTTGTCGCAAAAGAATTCTTAAATAACTTTTATATTTGGAAAGAAGATGAGGTTTACGATAATTAAATTGTGCAAAGCTTTATGACTGATTTCATCTCCGGTATCCTGAAATTTTAATAGATCTATTCAATAGGTATGAACACGGTAATTTTTGAAACAGAATGGCAAACTAAGCGAGAGGAAAGTTGTGTAACAACTGTTTTAGACAATCTTGTACCCTACATTATCACAGAAGTATGTACATATGCAAACTAACTGTTAACGAATAAATTCAATATATACAATCTCTAATTTTTGAAACAGAACGAGTGATTTAAGCTAGGGTAAATGGTGTAAAATCTTTGTAATAATGTTATAATCTAAAATAAACATGTTTAAGTATCTTTGTATAAATAGTAGGTTTTTTAAATCAAAAAGATTTTCAAAAGTATAGCAAAGTTCGAAATGATCTACTAATATCTTTAGAGTTGTGTTTACAAACCTCTCAAACTAACTAGATCTAATATAATAGCGAGACTTTATGTACATAATATGTCCATGTGTTCAGTTTGCTCATTGCTTTTCATTTAGGTACTTGTGACTGTCTATACTTAATCCAGTAAAATGCAACAGAAATAACAACATGATTACTGTCAAGTGTCGATACACCTAATCTATACTGACGGTCAATGAAACCGCACCATTAATTCCTTGTGTATGCTGTTGGATTATTCGCAAACCATTTAGAATAAAACTGCTGAAGAATATTTTCTATTCTGTAAATATCGCATCTTGATACCTAACTTGTCTCCCGTTTTTCATGACAATCAGTTACGCAATTATTTACCTTGTCATTTATCATTGTTTACTATGGATAATTATAAAAAGAAAACTGTTCCACTAAATGTCAAGCTGCATTAACTTGTCTCGGAATAAATTCCATTTGGTTTTACTGGCGTTTTTATTGTTTGACATCTGATAGTATTATGCCATGAATCATTTTGAGAAAATTATTTCTTTGTGCAATGTAATTGAAGAAAACCAAAAATGCTCATGTAATTCATAGCACTAATATGCAATGCACTAAATGTAGATATACAAGTAAAATAAAGTTAAATGTCGACTCGTTATACGGATTATAGGATTATATCATATTTCGTCCAAAATGCCTCAAATTCTAACTTTTAAAATGATTAGTTGTTTGGTGCCTTTTCATTGATCGTGAGTATACTTCCTCTGGTATCTTTCAAATGTCGATACAACTACTGTACTTTCTTTGGTATACTAAATGGAGAGCATAGCCCAGTTAAAATATTGTTCACGTTTTTGAAATCGTTTCTATAACGAGTCCTGTGAGACATTAACAATATGCGATTAAAGTCAATCACGCGAGGGATTTTCCTTGATGAAGTAAAAACGTATTGGTTTCTTATAATGATTGTAAAACCAGATCATTGGATCCTTTGATCATGTTGATAGACTTAATGCCTGAAGATTCACGATATCGTTTTGCTCTTAAGATAATTCCTCGGTTGTTATAAATAATACGGCATATCTAATGCACAGAGTCTAGCCTATAGTTTTGGATGGAAGCAATTATTCATTACTAACATACTGATGTTCAGTCGTGTCTAAAACGAGTCCTGTGAGACATTGACAACATGAGATATGAGATTAAAGTAATTATTTTCTAAACACGAGTCTTGTGAGACATCGACATCATGGGCCGGGAAACATTCAACAATCTCTGCCAGGGTTGTCTTCATTCACTTTCACCTCTGTCAACGACTCAGACAGTAGTCTGCGTTCTAATTTATACGTTCTGCGTTCTGCGTAATAATGTATTACATGAACAGAGTAAAATATCAAAATGGGCGCCGAAGCAATCGTGGGAAAGACTCTTATTTTGAACACTAAGACGTATTTAGGTTTGTACTTTAATTTTTGGTACGCTGTTTAAAGATATGAGATTTTAGAAAGTGCTAGTAAACACACACGCTATGCTGTAACCTATGTCAAACGCAATGGTGGTGTCTGATCTAGAAGCAGTTTGAATGTTTTGATGGCGACTTTATCATGCTATGCCGACGAATAATCTTTATTCTACCGCAATATAATTATTAGTCTGGTTAACTGTTTATTTACTTAATTATCGGGGTACAGATATTAATTACTTAATTATCGGGGTACAGATATTAATTACTTAATTATCGGGGTACAGATATTAGTTACTTAATTATCGGGGTACAGATATTAATTACTTTATTATCGGGGTACAGATATTAATTACTTAATTATCGGGGTACAGATATTAATTACTTAATTATCGGGGTACAGATATTAATTACTTAATTATCGGGGTACAGATATTAATTACTTTATTATCGGGGTACAGATATTAATTACTTAATTATCGGGGTACAGATATTAATTACTTAATTATCGGGGTACAGATATTAATTACTTAATTATCGGGGTACAGATATTAATTACTTTATTATCGGGGTACAGATATTAATTACTTAATTATCGGGGTACAGATATTAATTACTTAATTATCGGGGTACAGATATTGTGTAAGTCGTTCATGTAAAGTTGAATCAGAACAAAATGAGTGCCTCATTTTTATGGGTATAAAAGATGAATTGCTGAGACGTTGTCAGTGCTGTAATGTGTATGCCAGGAACGACAACTATGTGTAGGGATTAGCCGTTCACGTGATAGATTTCTCCTGATGGAGTTGAACGTTATTGGATCCATAGAATGGTTGTAATAGACAGAGGATTGGATGATATGTTAACGTCGTTTGCACATTATCGATAGAGGTTTAGCTATTTTAATCACTTGAAATAACTAGACACGCGATTAATGTGTTTGTTCCATCTATAACCGTTGTATACATGTTTCAGTAGTGGTGGACCTTGTATAACCAGTTCAACATTGAAGCACAAAAGTAGTAATGAAAGTCCGAATCATTAACATCTATATGCCCATGAGTTTTCAAAAATAACTGAAAATCCAAAAAATAATGCAACCAACAATGAGTAGTTTATTTAAGTGTATGCAAACAATGACATAATATAAAGTATATACATATCACAGATTATTACGCTGTACTTTGTTTATTCGATATGGATAAATCAGAAGTAGCAGTAGAACCAACTAGCTCATGTTACATGAGCAAGACTTAAAACAGTATAATGACAATACTTGTCAATTTGATATGGATAGGAATGTTTCATGCACAACTATATAGTATATACATATCACAGATTATTACACTGTACTTTATTTATTCGAGATGGATAAATCAGAAGTAAAAGTAGAACCAACTAGCTCATGTTACATGAGCAAGACTTAAAACAGTATAGTGAAAATACTTGTCAGATATGGATAGGAACTTTAAATACAAACAAACAACAATTCTGTTGCAAGTAAATATTATTGACTTTTATAAACAGATGTAGGGAGTCATTCATGTTAATGTATATATTCACCAATATGTTTTCAAGTGGTAAGTTTATGTGATTTTTCTTAAGTAAAACGATTTCCTACAAAAACAAACATCTTTTTAATATATTTTGTGAAATAGTAAGTAAAGTATTGCACGAAATGCTGCCACCAATATATACTATATAAACGTGCCATAAGGGATCGCTCAAATTCAAAATAATAGAAACCAATCAGATGTTGTCATATAATATTTACTTCGATGATAGTTTAGTTCTATCTCGCGGTAGTACAACTCTCCTTTAGTACTGTTGGTTAGGGAGTTGTCTACGTTGTTCTGTACCAATCGGGCCGCCCCACTTGGTCCCAAGCATATATTCCAGTGATATATCGTAAATGTATCAATCGGCCCGCTCCAGTATGTCTCACGCATATATTCCAGTGATATATCGTAGTTGCACCAATCGGCCCGCACCACTAGGTCTCACGCATATATTCCAGTGATATATCGTAGATTTACCAATCGGCCCGCCCACTAGGTCTCTCTCATATATTACAGTGATATATCATAGATGTACCAATCCGCCCGCACCACTAGGTCTCATATATTTCAGTGATATATCGTAGATGTATCAATCGGCCCGCCCCACTAGGTCTCAAGCATATATTCCAGTGATATATCATAGATGTACCAATCGGTCCGCCACACTAGGTCTCTCTCATATATTCCAGTGATATATCGTAAATGTACCAATCGGCCCGCTCCACTAGGTCTCAACCATATATTCCATTGATATATAGGCCCGCCCCACTAGGTCTCACGCATATATTCCAGTGATATATCGTAGATGTACCAATCGCCCCCTCCCACCCCCCACCCCCCACCCCCCACCCCCCACTTGGTCTCACGCATATATTCCGGCGATAAATCGTAGATTTACCAATCGGCCCGCCCCAATAGGTCTCACGCATATATTCCAGCGATATATCGTAGATTTACCAATCGGCTCGCCCCAATAGGTCTGACTCATATATTCCAGTGATATATCGTAGATGTACCATATGACCCGCCCCACTAGGTCTCACTCATATATTCCAGTGATATATCGTAGATATACCAATCAGTCCGCCACACTAGGTCTCACTTATATATTCCAGTGATATGTCGTAAATGTACCAATCGGCCCGCTCCAGTAGGTCTCACGCATATATTTCAGTGATATATCGTTGATCTACCAATCGGTCCGCCCGCTAGGTCTCACACATATATTCCAGTGATATATCGGCCCGCCCCACTATGTCTCACACATATATTCCAGTGATATATCGGCCTGCCCCACTAGGTCTCACTCATATATTCCAGTGATATATCGTAGGTGTACCAATCCGCCCGCCCCACTAGGTCTCACGCATATATTCCAGTGATATATCGTAGATGTACCAATCGGCCCGCCCCACTAGGTCTCATGTATTCCAGTGATATATCGTAGATGTACCAATCGGCCCGCCCCACTAGGTCTCACGCATATATTCCAGTGATATATCGTAGAGCTACCAATCGGTCCGACACACTAGGTCTTACTCATATATTCCAGTGATATATCGTAAATGTAAATGTACCAATCGATCCGCTCCAGTATGTCTCACTCACATATTCTAGTGATATATCGTAGATCTACCAATCGGTCCGCCCATTGGGTCTCACACATATATTCCAGTGATATATCGGCCCGCCCTACTAGGTCTCACACACATATATTCCAGTGATATATCGGCCCGCCCCACTAGGTCTCACTCATGCATTCCAGTGATATATCATAGCTCTACGACATATTGCTGCAAACATTCAGTTAAAACGCCTCCTTTCTTTTCTTAACAATATATAGAAGGGCATTTATAACAAAATGCGTAGCTTACCTCATAGACATTTTGGCCAAGCAGTAAATTGCATCTTTTACCTCAGGTACATTATTGACGCAAACATGCAGTAAAGGACAAATCTTACCTTCACGACATATTGAATCAAACGTCTCTTACCGCAACGACATATTCAGGTAAACATACCACAACAATAAGAAATCTAACCTAAGCTAGACTTTGACGCAAACATTCACTAAAAGGATTTCACTATTTCCTTACCGGACGACATATTAAGCACAAGCATTATATTTCCTATATAAACGACATATTGACCCAAACATTTAGTATAATATATACATCTTTATCAAACTACATATTAAACCCAAGCATTATGTCTCTTGTACATATACTTTTATTGACTTAAACTATTACAGATTTTTGTCATAACAAATATATGACACGTGACAGATTTTAACATTGCTTATACAACAAAATAATCATTACGTTTTTCTTTGCTTCATAAATATTTAAACTAAACAAAATTACTCATATACTGAAATACATGATAAACGAGGATGTTCTGTGATATCTAGTTTTTATTTAGTCTCTTCAATTGTATGTAGATAGCCTTAATACAAGTGCATCATAAATGAATTTACTTAAACTAAGAATAATTCTTTTTTTATGATGACTGCAACAATTGCACAAATTTAAACGTTTGTTTCTAATGTTAGAGTAAGTAGTACAGATCAAAATAAAATGGTACTCGTCTTCAATATCGTTAGTGCTACAAATTTGGCACACTCATTCGTTTCTCTCTGTTCTCCCTCTGGAGTATCTCCCTGTGTCTAATCTTAAACAATGAGCGGATAATTCTTAATTGTTTGGAGCATAAGGTTTCTAGATAGGTTTCAAAATCAAATTTCTCTTTCACCGCCTTATATAGCGTTACAACTCTACTGCCCGCTGCATACGAACGACATATAGCGCGAACATACAGTATGAACATGCATATTTGAGGCGACACTCTTGAATACTTTATCAAGCATTAACATTATTCAATGCAATATTGCCAACCTACAATACCATTATGTTTACACGTTAAAGCAGGCTATTGTTTTAGGCTACAATGTCCGATACAAATCATACACTGCTCAATAGAGATGAATAAAACCATTACAGCTTTGTTTGTTAAGACTCTGTGTCATAAATGACCCGATTATCGCTATCAGAAGTTTGTATCTCTACACCAGATAGAAGTCGAAGTCCGTTATAGCATGATGTTATCTGAAACATTGTATTGTGTTATAAGAGCGGATCATAGCAAATGTGATACTTCTACAGCTTCGGTATTTCTTTATTCAGCAATATTATACAAATACAAAAGTATCTTCTTCACAGCCTAACGTAATAATCACACAGCTTTGAGTTATCGGAAAAAACAGACCTATTGGTGATTTACTTTTTTTGGAAATAATATAAATTCGTTGTACTTCAGGATCGAATATTAATGTTTAACTATTCAAATGACACACTAATAGATCGTGCTCACCTCATATTTCACTATACGTGATTTATTCGATATGGAGTAATTGGAATTAAAATTAGAACAAAATCATATCAAGTATTTGATTTAAAACATTGTATTGACAATAGTTGTGCGTTTAAAGTGGATATTAATGTTATATAAACTATTTGTATGAACAAGGCCAGTGTTATTGACTTTTATAGCCAGATGTGGGGATGAATGCGGAGTCATTTGTTTTAACTTACATTCTCATAAATATGCTTTCCAACGGTAAGTATAAGTTTTTCAGTTATTCCAAAGAAAACAAACATACTTTCAAAATATTTGCTGATTTGTTAGGTATATAAATTTGGAATCAAATATTAATCGTGTAATTTATTTTGGTTATACTGTAAAGACTTTGAATGACAAATTAATCATTAATGCGTAATCACAGACATATCTTTTGTTATTAGGTCTGTGGTATAATATACGTAGAGTATTAAACACGTATGCTCCCTTATACTATACAGAATTGTAAAAACCATTTGTATGGTGTATTACGTCATTTTCAACACATGTCAGGTTTTATATGACGGTCGTTTTTTGTGGTGGAGGCTGACCACCAACAATTCCTGGGTAGAACCAGTATTTTACACCTCCCGCCATCCGTAAGAATCGACACTTCGTCACTTACAAGTCGAGCTCCCAGTGAGATTCGAACCCGCAGCGGTGAGAGGCGAAGAGTCAGACCTTTTAACATACCGTTTTATATGATCTTGCAATTCGTCTTTGGATCAGTTGGTTTAGGCGTCGTTTGCTTTCCTTTACTAACCCCGAGGGTTCGGGTTCGAGGCTCATAAAAGATAGTATTTTTAAAAAAAATAAAATGTTTTTTTCTTATTAAAAAAGTACAACGGAAAAAATTGCATGTCAAACGTGCTTTCCACTGGCCCACCGCAACCGGATTTTGACAACAAAAACAAAAGTTTGCAACAGAAATAGAATATAATAGAATATGTGTTTTTGTTATAAGCCAAATATGGCTCATTAGTATGTGTACAACTTATACAATTAATGATTTCAATATGGTTAGATGGCAGCAGTACAAGTGTTAGTTGTTTTGGCACACACATATATTACGGTATATGTATATAGTGAACGAAACCGTAATGAAATTATTTTACAGATTAACAATAATTCTCAATGGAACGTAAGATGTGTTTAAATAATAATTCTTTAAGTTCACATACGTGCGTATTCTGACCTAGGCATGATAAATTGTATGTAACTTGAGTGTTCTTGAGAGAGTGGTTTGCCACTGTATAATGTAATACTAAGTTTGCATTGTTTTGGTTACAAGGGTAATGTTTTGGGTAATATGTACTAAAGTAAAACGATTTTGCAACATAAACTCATTTCGTCGAGATTTTCATTAACAATACTTGAATCTTGGGACCTAGTTTAGTGCATATGAGCATTTAATAGAAACAAACTAAGATGTATTTATTCGTATTTGGATTAAAACCCATATGTTTTCCAGAGCCCCCCTTATCCCTTTAAAGAAGTGTTAATACACAGCGCGCATCGTATTCTAATAACCAAGTATCTCTACAGTAATAACACATATATCATAAAGTCTACAGTAGTCGTTCTGCCGAATACTGTTCTTTTTGACATTTAATTACTTTCAATGATTTTTATTATGAATTATCCGTTCTATTTTTCCGTCATCATGTTGCTATCATTGTGGCTTTATCGCACTGCTGTGGCTTCAGTATTGACTATTATCAAGTTATTTCTTCATTCTGTAAATAAGTGTTAGCTCTCACGATATGATTCCACTATGTAAGTTAGGATTCGTTATCTCTCAAATTAGTTTTATTTCTGTCATATTGTCATTTATTTTATATCGATTGTCACAATCGATATAAAATAAATAAGACAATAGAACAGAATTAAAACTAAGCCCTTTGAACTTGTTTTAAGATGTATTCCTGTATAGAACCAGTACTAAGTAAATGCAGGTAAAGTATCTTGCTCAGGGACACAACTTATATGGGCATGGCGGGGATCGAACCCATGACTTTTCGATCCTGAATCAAAAGCATTACCACTATACCGCATTGCTCCACAAATTAGCTTTGAATTCATATATCTTTCATGTTACCGAGCTTTGCCTTTATTATGTACATTATATTCGGTTTCTCTCACGTTACCGAGTTTTGGCTTTATTATGTACATTATATTCGATATCGCTGACATTACCGAGCTTTGGTCTCATTATATACATTATATTCGTCTTCCTGCATACCGGATAAGGTTTTCCCCGTTTTACATGGGTGCTGGGAAGCCTAATCTTACACGTGATCAATACTGACAGTTGCAAGAAGTCATTATGTAAATAAGCATGCAAAACGTTAATTGTTGGAGACGTCAACGCGCAGAATGATGTAAATGATATGCAAGAAAAAGAACCAATCATGGGTATCCGGTTAAAATAGGGTAATTCCAACACTCGGTATAACTGTTTTAATCGGCTCGGCAGTGCCTTGGTTCCGATAAAAGCAAGTATACCTCGAGTTAGAATTCCCGATTTTCACCGGATACTCATGAATGATTCCTATATTATCAAATTATTTAGCTTTGACTTCATTATTTACACTAGATTCTTTATCTCTCATATTACCGAGCTTGGAGTTTATTATGTGCATGGGATTCGTAATCTCTCACATTACCGAGTTTAATTGATGAACATTAGATTCGTTATCTGTTATGACTTCATTATTTACATTAGATTCGTTATCTGTTATGACTTCATTATTGACCTTAGATTCTTAATCTGTAATGACTTCATTATTGACATTAGATTCGTTATCTGTTATGACTTCATTATTTACATTAGATACGTTATCTGTTATGACTTCATGATTTACATTAGATTCGTTATCTGTAATGACTTCATTATTGACATTAGATTCGTTATCTGTTATGACTTCATTATTTACATTAGATTCGTTATCTGTTATGACTTCATTATTGACATTAGATACGTTATCTGTTATGACTTCATTATTAACATTAGATTCGTTATCTGTTATGGCTTCATTATTTACATTAGATTCGTTATCTGTTATGACTTCATTATTGACATTAGATTCGTTATCTGTAATGACTTCATTATTGACATTAGATTCGTTATCTGTAATGACTTCATTATTGACATTAGATTCGTTATCTGTACTGACTTCATTATTGACATTAGATTCGTTATCTGTTATGACTTCATTATTGACATTAGATTCGTTATCTGTTATGATTTCATTATTGAAACTAGATTCGTTATCTGTAATGACTTCATTATTGACACTAGATTCGTTATCTGTTATTACTTCATTATTTACATTAGATTCGTTATCTGTTATGACTTCATTATTGACTTTAGATACGTTATATGTTATGCCTTCATTATTTACATTATATTCGTTATCTGTAATGACTTCATTATTGACATTAGATTCGTTATCTGTACTGACTTCATTATTGACATTAGATTCGTTATCTGTTATGACTTCATTATTGACATTAGATTCGTTATCTGTTATGATTTCATTATTGAAACTAGATTCGTTATCTGTAATGACTTCATTATTGACACTAGATTCGTTATCTGTTATTACTTCATTATTTACATTAGATTCGTTATCTGTTATGACTTCATTATTGACTTTAGATACGTTATATGTTATGCCTTCATTATTTACATTATATTCGTTATCTGTAATGACTTCATTATTGACATTAGATTCGTTATCTGTTATTACTTTATTATTGACATTATATTCGTTATCTGTAATGACTTCATTATTGACATTAGATTCGTTATCTGTTATTACTTTATTATTGACATTATATTCGTTATCTGTAATGACTTCATTATTGACATTAGATTCGTTATCTGTTATTACTTTATTATTGACATTATATTCGTTATCTGTAATGACTTCATTATTTACATTAAATGCGTTATCTCTCACAGACACATTTTTTACTATACTAAATATGATCTGATTTTACACATCTGTAATTGGTGTTACTGCTTCATTATATTTGGTTTATTAATGAACCGTTGACATGTATCATATATATATCGGCAAATCACGTGTGTTTGCAATGTGATACATGGTGTGCGGGTGGTCTGTGCATCAGGGCTACAGTTACCATCATCTCCGAAAAAAACTTTGCTATCGTAACCCTAACCTATTTTTTAAATATTTAGGAAATCTTCTGCGACAATGACAATCACAACCTGACTTCTACGTTAACGTTATTTAACCACTTACAAGAGTTCCCTTGGTCATAATCACTTGTATACAAATCTTTATTAAACTTATAATCTTTTTTTTTTTGTCAAAAAAGGTTCTAACCCTATACAATTAAATGTAACATTCTCCACTATGCTTTCCCCTTTGATCGTACGATGACCGGACATATTATGGACCCTGTGATCAACTATGCATAAAAGACCGTCGCATTTTCTGTTTTTGTTTTTCTTATTGTACTTTCCTACATTTAATTGTCTCTTGTTGCTCTGATTTCTGACAAGTCATTGAGTAATTGTTTTATGGCTTCTAGACTTTGTTTTTATATTCATCTGTGTTATACTTATATTGCCTATTAATACTGCCTTGTTGCTTAGAGGAAATAACCAGGCGGGGATACTTTTATTTAAGAGTCTTTTATTCGAATGAATATAAAGAGTAGGAGTGAGGTTTGGTGCACCCGATAACCTGGTTTTAACACCCCACCCGCCTCTCTGTCCTCGGCTTTTTTTGTCACTGTCCGTTCCAAGGCGGTTGCCCTATTCCCAACACGTTTATGTTTGTGATGTTACATGTCTTGCTTCTTATTAACATTGTAATTGTTTTTTGTGGTAAAGCGTGGTAATGCATGAAGAGAAATGTTCCAAGTTTCAGAACTGTTTTTACATTTACATTAGTTATGAACATTAGTTATGATGTTTGACTGATTTGTCCGCTTTCCCACTTCCCAAATGGTTTCCAAATGCATTGTTCAACCTACATTAATTCCTGAAAATTATGATTTACCCTATTGCTTTTACCTGTTTTCAACACAAATCGTTTTCCGTGCACATCAAGTTGTTTAATACGGGCTGATGTGATGTGTGCTTAGATATCAAATAAGTATTGAGCTGATTTTGATTTATAAGATAACGCGAAAATAAATCGCAAGGTGACATCGAATAAATAATGCTATTTATGACATAAATAATGCTATTTATGACAAATAATCGCATTAATAATCTTAATAAAAAAGCTATTAAATATGTGAGATGTAATTTCAGCATGTGCATAGTTAGTGTACGTATCGCATACATGATTCAGATTATATGACGAAGGATAACAGGGGCAAGCATATTATATATAAACTCTGAACAAAAGGTTTAGCTATTAAATCATCCACTTATTGATAGTTCTAGATTATATATAGTGTCTAGTAACATCGAGTAGTTTGCATTCAAGACGGAATATATTCTATTCATCGCAAAAATACATGCATGCAATTATGAAACAATTATTAAAATATAGAGCATATTACATGATGTTTGTATAAGATTTACTTCAATAAACCAGTTGGATAACATAATAGGTCACTGGCTTTGCCAAATATCCGTTCTGTTTATCCAGTAAGTTTACTAAAGTTAAATATACACATCCACGAATATAAGTTTCTATTTATAACAGAACCACATGATAATTTAACTTTGTTTTAAATGCAACGTTTACATGGCGCCAATTTTTAAGAAATCAAGACATCGTGCAGTTATTTGAACGATGTCAGATATGTAACGCAGCTGTAACTTTTTTGCACTACAGATAATACACAATTTACAAGTTACATGCATTTTATCAAGTAAGATTTCAATTAGGACAAAAATTAAGGTCTGTCTGTACTGTATGATATCCAAAAAATTGGGGCATTCTGTCTGTCTACAAACACAGTAATTCGATCCTCATTTGTATACTAATTAATGCGCTAATGTATTGTATTGCGGTTTGTCAGCCATAACTTTATTGCACTCCTAGGAGACACGTTATGTGATAAAATAAATAATTACTCGTGTAAGATCCTCTATATACGTCACAGATGTGCATTATTGCTCAATTGCGACTATAACGTTTTTTTTTCTTCTGTTTAATGTGATATTTATTGTGTCTCCCGCGACAGTAGCAAAATATCAATTTTAAATTTTTAGTAAATGCATTTTTGTAAGAATAAGCGGATATAGTATTATACTGGGGGCGTGTGTGTGCGTATGTGTGTGTGTGTGTGTGTGTGTGTGTGCGTGCGTGCGTAATTGCGTTGCGCTTCATGTTGTTGCTGATATGGCTAACACTCCTATGACTAGGGGTACACCAGCTTCATGTTGTTGTTGATATGGATAACACTCCTATGACTATGGGTACACCAGCTTCATGTTGTTGCTGATATGGCTAACACTCCTATGACTAGGGATACACCAGCTTCATGTTGTTGCTGATATGGATAACACTCCTATGACTAGGGGTACACAAACCAGCCGGAGATTGGCCCACATGCAGTGTCGGAGGGCATATGGGGCCTCTGCCGTCGGCATACCAAAGCAATCCCGACGGAACGGCTCATACCAACCGATTTGGGGCCAACCCCCACCAGGTCAAGTTCGGGCAGATTGACTCTGAAGGCGACAAATACCAGCCGGATATTGGCCAACATACAGTGTCAGTGGCATACTAAAGCATTCCCGACGGAAGGACTTCTACCACTCATTAGGGAGTCCGACCCACTCGAGTTAATGCGGATTGACTCTGAAGGCGAAACTTACCAGCTGTATCTGGGACCACAGACAGTGTCCAAGTTTGTTCCTCGGCCGTCAGCATACCAGAGTCCGACTCACTCCACGTACACCAGGTCGAGTCGAGTCCGGACGGATTGACTCTCTGAAGGTCACAAAACCCAGGCGGAGACTGGCCCACATACAGCGGGGGGCAATTCGGGTCCCTGCCTTCGGCATACCGAAGCATTCGCTATGGAACGACTCATACCACCCGACTAGGGGTCCGACCCACTCCATCCTCCACCAGGTCAAGTCTCTTAATGCGGCAAAAACTAGCCGTAGATGGGCCCACATACAGTGTCATGTGCTATTTTGGAGTTTGGACCTCTGCTGTCTGCATTGCCGACGGAATGACTCATATCATTCGATGGGGTCCGACCCACTCCAACCCCTCCAGGTTGAGTTCGTGCGGATTGACTTTGAAAGTGACAGAAAACCATTCGGAGATGTGCATGTTGTCTGAACAACTGATCTGCTCAGGCTCGGTCGGAAAACGATGCGCGATACGCGATAGTACGAGGACGATGGTAAGATGGCGATGCGCGATAACGCGATGTTTTTTTCCATCGTCATCTTACCATCGCGCATCACCATCTTACTATCGCGTATCGCGCATGACCTTACCATAGCTTATAGCCATCTTACTATCGCGCATCGCCTTTACTCTAAGATGACGATGCTCGATAGTAAGATGACGATTTACGGTGGTAAGATGGCGATACGCGATGGTAAGATGGCGATGATAAGATGGTGATGCGCGATTTTTCCATCTTGCCATCGCGCATCGTCATCTTACCATTGCATATAGTAATCTTATTATCCCACTATCTCCAGCTTACCATCGCGTTATCGTGCATTGCCATCTTACCAAGGCCTTTCAGAGAGACCGCTATGAGCCTAACGGAACACCGTAATATGCAGTGAAAAAGACTCCTCTTATTTTGAAGACTCTGGTGCTACGGGGCGCGGACAGTGGTGCAGTGCCCAGTACTGTCTATGAACAGACTCAATCAAACCTAGTCTGCAACTTTCGCTGTTTGTTTTAACTTCAGTGCTTTTGAAGGATCTCGCTTTTCAGAATTTATATACTTCACAACAGCCGATGTTAAGTGTTTGTGTGGCGGCCGTAAAAAGTCGCCCCGTACTTCATCGCAGTGTTGTTATTTTTTCTGGTCATTCGAGATCATTGATTTCAACACTTGTAGTTTTGAAAATTGAATATCGCTTAAGCCGTGCTAGGGGGCGCGGACAGTGTTGCAGTGTCCAGTACTGTCAATGAACAGACTCAATCAAACCGATTCTGCAACTTTTGCTGTTTGTTAGTAACACGAAAACAAATTTTCTTCATGAAATTTGTAAGTACTACTACTTCTTCGAAAGCAGCAGCAGCAGTAGCAGTAGCAGCAGCAGCAGCAGCAGCAGCAGCAGCAGCAGCAGCAACAACAACAACAACATCAACAACAAGTATTAGCAATAATAACACTTGTAGTAGTTAATATTCAGTTAGTGATAGACTAGATTGGGGTCAATATTTTATAGATATCATCAAGTGGGGTCATTATTTTTAACGGGGGTCAGTATTTTATAGAAAAGGGGTCACTTTTTCTAAAGAATAATGACCGGGGGGTCGTTATTCTATGGGGAATAATGACCGGGGGGGGTCGTTATTCTATGGGGGTCACTTTACTTCGTTACACTGGCACTAAAAGAAACATACTTTTCTCTTGAGCCCTTGTTCGCTTTTCTGTCGGGCATCCATTTTACACTTGAGTTAAACTAACCTTGCTTGGCTTGAATTGTTAAAACGATGAGTTTTCTCAAAATTTCTCTTGAACAGCTGTTCAATATAAACAAGCCATAATTTTCATCGTGAATGAACGTTAAAAGTGTGGTAAGTACACATTTAATATATATTCATTTGAAAACGAAACACTTGGTATTTTTTCTTATGAATTTCTAGAGATGTTAAAGATGTACAAAAGAGTATGAGAGTGGACAAGTTCAGTAAATGTGTTTTAACTGAAAGAAGTAAAGTAAATCTTACGCAACTGTTCGTAAATCGTAATTCATAATAAACGTTAATTAAATTAATTATTATATCATTTATTTAAAATAAATATTATTTGGAAAGATTTAAACAATAATATTGGTTTCTAACAAATTTATAATATATAATTGTATGTTTTATTCAAAATTCCAATAGGCCTTAAGGCCTGGGAGGATACAAATAGTTAACACAATACAATGACAGGTGATACGAAATGAAACAACATTTACAAATGTACATATATATGGATAAACGTATATGGAGAAGATGCTATAGATATGTTCATATCATTAAATCATCTATTTTATACACACAGTCTTTCACTATGTAATACAAATATGAGTAAATACTAATAAAGGTGATCCTTTGAAAGCAATAAACACAATTAAGAGAATAAAGCACCAGGCTCGGTTTATTGAGCTGTTCATGAGAAGTAATGAAAGAAGCAACACCTATCATGCCCCCTAGCACCGGCTTAAGCTGTATTCTACTTCAAAGCCACCTATATTGGGCTCGTTGGTCCCAAAGGACAAGTAAGCCCATTTAAGAGTAAAATTCACACATAAGGCAGGTAGCCTGAGGAAAATAGTATATAACGTTTCAAGCCGTATAGGTGAACAACATTTGAAATAAGTTTATAGTTAAACTGGTCTCAACAAGTATCTAGTCAAAACATTGTTACCCCAAGGAAGATCTCGTTTTAAATTTCAAAAGCTGTAGGAAGTAAAACAATAAGGTTAATTTAAGCTTACATCTTGACAAAATACAATCTTGATTTAAACTAAAAACTGCAGACTAAAAATAATCGAATACAAAAATGTTGCGTTTTTAAATGTACTAATTATATGATTACAATTTTAAATAAATATAGTCCTTGTTTTACCTGTCCGCGTTTATGCTTCTATATATATACTCGACATCGATTTTATTTAAATCGTGTATATTTGTTCCTTGCGACTAACACCCTCCACTCCAAGTTTACTGTTTACAAGTAAATAATTGTATATGAGGTTCATACAGTTCTTGCGTGCAATGAACCCATTTTATATGATATATACGTCCATTAGTTTCTTCGTCAATCACCTTAGCAACCGAAATAAATATTTTACAAGAGGGCAATTATTAATAATTAATTGTTTTCACAAATGATTGGATTGCCTGTCCATTTGCTTTTAGTATAGCATAAAAAGCCACAAAGAAGCTACTCAATGACTTGGCAGAAGCTAGAGCAACAAGAGAATAAACCACTGAGGGCACGACAAAATAATAATGCAAAACTCAAATTTAAATTAGAAAATTGCTCTAAAAAGGAGTATGAGAGAGGACCTTTGGAAACGAACACAAACTATTGCATTCTCGGTTGCGTGTATTTGCCTGTTTTGGGGTTTACTGTGTTTTGTGAAAGTAGAACCTTGTATTTCGCTGAACATAGTAGATATACTGATATATTGTTTTTCACCACCAGCTATCAAATCCACGGATGAGAAAGTTTATCTCTGTTAACTTTCAGTGTGTGTGTCTTCCAAAGGATCCCCATTTTAGTAATTATTATATTAATCCCTGTTAACCAATTTGTACGCTATGTCAATCATGATTTCGTCCTATATCTATTTCGGCAGTTTTATTAATATATTAATTTAATTTTTCTATGGTTTTTTAGCGTTTGTAATTCACGCAAGGTTCATATGTTGCTCCTGTTGACCAACATTTTAAAATACAGGCAGTTCAATATGCCATTCAAGTAATGCCGGGGCTCCTATCAATATCCTAGTTATAGTTTTCTAAATAGATAATGATACAATTACCATATGTTAAATGCTGTATTGCCAAATAATATTCCGTAATGTATGTAAGTTAACATAGAGGTAACTAATCTCCTTGGTATATATATTTCAGTATCATTGATTCATCAAGCTCATTCCACTAAACCGAGATTATAATACCAATGTTCGCAATATCATCAAGTAGTGGAAATGGAACAGACGAATTAATGACTTGCCTACAGCGTAATACATAGAAAACTTTCTCAGAATAACATTACATCTGACAACCTATGCGGAATACAAATGACCAATTAACGGCTCGTATAAACCAGTGTTCAAAGAAAATGGAAATGTTTCGCTCCAGGGCAAATAGAAGTGATTCGAATGCGCGCATCATTTATAAAACGTTGCTCTTCAGAGGGAAACACTCGTTATAATTATGATTCCATTATTACAATAAAGGGATATAGTTTCGTTACTACGTAAAGCGATATGGTTTCGTTATTACATAACGCGATATAGCTTCTTTCTACTTATCTAAATGTTTATAATGGCCAGATAGACTATTCTCTTTGCTTGGAGGGTATAGGTTTATTCCTTCTAAACAAATTTCTAGCTGTTATTCAGCATGTTCAGCTGGGTAACGGAGGGCTGGCGTGGCACAGTCGGTAGCGCGGCGGATTTGTAACCGGGGGCCCCGGGTTCAAACCTCCGTGGTGCTAATGAGTTTCGTCGGTGTGTTCTTGGGCAAGACACTTTCCTTTAGCTTCGTCCGTCGGATGGGGACGTAAACCTGGCGGTCCGGTGTATCGGTCTATCCTTTGAGCACGTTAAAAAACCATAGGCATATATTCGATAATAAGAGTAGGGCACGGCTCCCGGATTCCTATGTATCCTTCCCCTCTCTCTGTGGCGGCTCTATATAACCTATACTGTGTTGATGAGCCGTTAAAAACATTCAATTCAATTCAGCTGTGTAACATTAATCCCAAACAGAACTAGTTTACATGCTCTTTTTTTTCTTTTAGGTTGCCTTATATCTTACTTCACACTGCAATGTTACTATTTGACTTATATTAATAAAGTATATATTTTATGACAATTCATTAACTCTCACTGATTTGAAAAAAAATTGAACGTTGATCAGGTGTTTCTTTATACGTTGACTGGTGTCATCTAGTTCACAATTTTGGATTTTCACTTCAGCGTTGGACAAGAAATCCTTTATTTTCAATCCATTAAACTGTCATAATTGTTTTCGCTTCACTTCCAATTTCAGATCGCTTTCATTTCACCCACAACAACAACACACATACATGTGAACATATTTTAACCGAAGAACACACTAAGAACTACGTTTTATGGCGCAATAATTATCCTACCCTGATTTTGAAGGAAGCTGTCCGGTGAGACCTTAATATGCCACTAATCATGCTTACCATATAACAACTATTGAGGACGTATAAATCTCCATTATATAGCAAATGTTCTGAAATGTCACAAATATAAATTGATTTCTTTTGGTAAAAGACAAAATTTAGATCAGTACCACTAAACATGATACCAGTGGCATGATGTTAGATTATATTTATATTTAGATTCTATACATTGTCATCGAAATGGAATAGTATATCCTGATCTTAACTGTACAATTATTCAAACTATTTGTCTTTTTTTAGAGTTGTGTTGGTTGGGGTTGTATCCTGTCAGTATGTAAATATCATGGTCGGCATGTTATTACCATGGTCGGCATGAAAGACATTAGTTATTAAACCTCTTCTGATACCAGTTGGAATAAATATTCATGTCCTTTATTGAAGCTTTAAACTCATCTATGCTAACGTCATCTTAACCTTCATCAATTTTGATACTTGTGCTACACTAAACAATGTACGTACATGATTCATACTTCATAGCAGTATCGGGAGTGAAACATTATCACTATAACACTGAATGTTTACACTAAATAGGCATTATTTTTGATGTGTATTATTAAGATGGGATGGCTTGTTAATGTAAGCTGACGATCTAATTATTTTCGCTAAATCTGCAGAGGGCTTGCAAAGTGGTTTACATGTTTTTCATGGTTATTGTATTAGATGGAAACTAAAGGTAAATGTAGCGAAAACAAAAGTACTGGTATTTCAAAAAGGTGGTGTTTTGCCGCGAAATTTGATTTTTTACTATAATGACGAGGTGCTTGAGATTGTTGGTCGTGTTGTCTATTTAGGAATATCTTTTACTACTGGAGGTTCATTTGCAGATGCACAGCAAACATTGTCCGGTCAAGCACAGAAAGCTATTTTCAAACTAAATAAATATCTATATAAGTTTAAAGATTTATCAGTAATACATTATTTGGATTCGTTTGTTAAGTTGGTCTCCCCTATTCTGAATTATGACTGTGAAATATGGGGATTTTGAGAAGCAGACAATATAGAGAAAGTGCATATACAGTTTTGCAAGAGATTACTTAAATGTCAAACACAGTACTCAGACAGATTTAATTTATGGTGAATTGGGACCTTTTCCTCTTCAAAACAATAGATTGTTTAATTTTGTGTTATGAAATTTTGATTTAAAATAATATATAGCCAACATACAAAGTATATTAAATGTGTGTATAACCAGTTATTAAGAGACATTGAGACACACCCTAATGCAACAAACTGGGCATCTCTTGTTCGAACGTTATTATCAAACCTAGCGGTTTAGCATGAGCGGTAGCTAGCATATTTCACTACCGCTCATGAACAGTCTCAATCAAACATAGACTGCAATATTTCGTATGTGTCGTTTTCGTTTTCTAAAAAAGTTTAGAGTTGCACTGTCGAAATTAAGACTCTCTGCCCATAGACTGAAGATAGAAGCAGGGAGGTTTAAAAAACCGAGAAAAACGCCGTTGCAAGAAAGAAAGTGCCAACTTGCAATATTCTTGAAGATGAATTCCATTTTTTGTTTGAATGCCCTCTTTACTATAGTCTTTAATATTTAAAGATATATTTTTGGAAACACCCAAACATGTTGAAGTTAATAGATATTATGACGTCAAACAGTACGAAGGTGCATCGATGTTTAGGACAATATATTTATAAGTCTTTCAGATTAAGAAATGAGATTTATGCAACTAATAGTTAAGAATCACATCGAATTATTTTTTTCAAAAATCGTTTGTTCGTGAGTGTATGAGTGAGTGAGTAGTGAGTGAGTGAGTGAGTGAGTGAGTGAGTGTGTGAGTGAGTGAGTGAGTGAGTGAGTGAGTGAGTGAGTGAGTGAGTGAGTGAGTGAGTGAGTGAGTGAGTGAGTGAGTGAGTGAGTGAGTGAGTGAGTGAGTGAGTGAGTGAGTGAGTGAGTGAGTGAGTGAGTGAGTGAGTGAGTGAGTGAGTGAGTGAGTGAGTGAGTGAGTGAGTGAGTGAGTGAGTGAGTGAGTGAGTGAGTGAGTGAGTGAGTGAGTGAGTGAGTGAGTGAGTGAGTGAGTGAGTGAGGGACAATCTGTTTACTGATCGCTTGAATGCATCAGTATTTTGGAAAATGGAACACATTGTCTATATACTCGCGTGTATGATACGTAATAGTAGTGTATTATTTATTAATCGATAATACTAATTATACTGGTTTATAAAAATATTTACATTACGTTTATACAATCGCTTGCTTGCCATATTTAAATTGTTTTGTGCTTGCTTCTAATTATGCCGGGGTAGAATACAACCACTGAAAACACACCGTCACATGCAGAGGTTGGTGCGCCGTAAAACACAATTAAATTCAAATAATACAATACGCCAAGTGCGCGTCCAAATTCAAGAATGTATCTTTCTACATAAAAACAAATGATCACCGTGCAAACTTAGGACCACTTTATTGATGCTTTAGGTTGAATTTAGTTATACTTTTGTAATAATAACTATAGCGTAACTATAGCGTGACCTCGGAAAATTTGTACCGCCAGTCTTGTGTTTATAAGTAGCGTTGACCTTTTCCCTACTGGCCCAAAAAGAACAAGAGGAGTCATCCTCTTACCAAGGGCAAATATACAAAAATACATCTAAAATGTATACACACGATATCATAGTCTGAAATAATAATGCATATACTCTATATTTGCATTGGTATGCATGCTTACCAATGCATATACTCTATATTTGCATACCAATGTATATACTCTATATTTGCATACCAATGTATAATCTCTATATTTGCATACCAATGCATATACTCTGTATTTGCATAACAATGTATAAACTCTAAATTTGCATATCAGTGCATATACCCTATATTTGCATACCAATGCATATACTCTATATTTGCATACCAATGCATATATTCTATATTTGCATACCAATGTATAATCTCTATATTTGCATACCAATGCATCTACTCTATATTTGCATATCAATGCATATACTCTATATTTGCATACCAATGCATATACTCTATATTTGCATATCAATGCATATACTCTATATTTGCATACCAATGCATATACTCTATATTTGCATACCAATGTATAATCTCTATATTTGCATACCAATGAATATACTCCATATTTGCATACCAATGTATAATCTCTATATTTGCATACCAATGCATCTACTCTATATTTGCATATCAATGCATATATCTATATGCATAATAAAAACATAAGTGACTTAAGTGAATAATTCTTACAGATGGTGCCGAGACCAATTTTATTTAATTTTCAATAAAAGGAATCAGTGAACTTATCATTTAACTTATTGCTCTCTACAAATATAAGTCTAACTTATACCACGATATGAATACACAACAAATACGAATTCAATCCAGGTTACATTTCATGAAAACTCTGTCGTAATGAAAGTAATAGTTATTTTCCACGTTTAACGACATATTTGAGGGGTAAGATGAAAATGTGTGTGAAGTTTCGTGAAACAGAAGATAAATACATTTCAAGTTATATTACACTCGTATTTCAGTTAAGACAAAAATGTGCTAAAGTCACAGTATCCTCTCATATACACAACTAGCAAGTGGTGGGGGAAAAAACAAATCAAGAACTGAGAGAGAAAGAGATATGCAACTTCGCTGACAAAAACATGTCTCCTTTGGAAGTGTCAGTGGCAGAAAAGGGCGCTGGTGTTTTAAACCTGGTTCTAGGTTGCACCAAACCTCACACTTACCCTACTGTCATCCCAATAAAATGGGACAGTGTTAATAAATAAATCCCCGCCATGAACTATTCTCTAACCAACAAGGCAGCATTAATGGGCAATGTAAGTAAAACACAAAGATGCTCGTGTATATATAAATACAAAAAACAATAGACTAGAAAGCCAAAAAGAATGTACTCATTGACTTGGCAGAAGCCACAGCAACAAGATAATAAACCATTGAGTGCACGACAAGACAACATAAAATGTCACCGTCCTTCTGCGTAAAGTATAGTGGAGAATTGTAAATAGGTCCACCGTCAAGCATGCGGTGCGTTTCAAAATGATAGAGTCATAACCTCTTTTGATAAACCTTCTAACAAATTTAAGAAAGATAGTATGAAAGTGATCATGACCAAGGATCTTACGAAGTTTGTTAATCACGTTAGGTTGTGATAGTCTTTGTCGCAGAAAAGTTCTTAAATTACTTTTATATTTGGAAAGAAAATGAGGGTTACCATAATTAATTTGTGCAAAGCTTTATGACTGATTTCATCTCCGGTATCCTGAAATTTTAATAGATCTATTCAATATGTATGAACACGGTAATTTTTGAAACAGAATGGTGAACTAAGCGAGAGGAAAGTTGTGTAAAAACTGTTTTAGAAATGTTTGTACTCAGACATTATCACAGAAGTATGTACATATGCAAACTAACTGTTAACGAATGAATTCAATATATACAGTCTCTAATTATTGAAACAGAACGAGTGATTTAAGCGAGGGTAAATGGTGTAAAATCTTTGTAATAATGCTATAAACTAAAATAAACATGTTTAAGTATCTTTGTATAAATAGTAGGTTTTTAAATCAAAAAGATTTTCAAAAGTATAGAAAAGTTCGAAATAATCTACCAATATCTTTAGAGTTGTGTTTACAAACCTCTCAAACTAACTAGATCTAATATAATAGCGAGACGTTGTACATAATATTTCCATGTGTTCAGTTTGCTCATTGCTTTTCATTTAGGTACTTGTGACTGTCTATACTTAATCCAGTAAAATGCAACAGAAATAACAACATGATTACTGTCAAGTGTCGATACACCTATTCTATACTGACGGTCAATGAAACTGCAACATTAATTCCATGTGTATGCTGTTGGATTATTCGCAACCCGTTTAGAATAAAACTTACTGATTGCAGTTATCCACCAAATAACTTGTACACTTTATTATTTCGTAGCAGTGAACATCCTCGGAAAATCGTTGTATATTTTGAAATTCGCGGTATTTCACGTCATTGCTAGTGCCCGCGGCATGTTGCGAGACGGTAAGTACCGGCAGCATTGACCGCATGGAAGCTGACTTGACGGAGAGTGATAATTTTCTATTTTTATGCGATTTTTTTCTCAAAATTGATCAAATTTGAGTCGTTTCAGACACATATTTATATCCTTTCGCATTTTTTTCGGCGGATGCCGTATTTTTTTCCTGTTTTATTGTACCTTTCCATGGTAAAGTTAGACAAAAATGCTCGTACGAATCGCCGATAAACTTCTACGCATCGTGTTGGAAGGTTGATCGGGTCTAATAAAAATGTAACTTGTTTAAGTTATTGTCTGTTAAATGTCGGAAAATTGTAGAATGAGATAAGATAACTCGTGCAGGCTTGTTCGTATAATCATCGGTGAATATCTTTATCGCTCATGTTTATATATGGAACATGTACGTGACTTTGGGAAATGAAATTATACGGGACAGCTGTTCATCATGTTATTTGTTTAATATTAAATACCAATTGAAACTCAATCTGTAAGCATGGTAACAGTTTTAACACCTTACAGAGAGAACAACCTCAAAGGGAGATGAGATGAATTATATCAGACAGACAGATATGTAGCCTTGGCCAAATGTACATGCTATATGTGGGAGAGGATATGAAATGGTGTCGGGCAATAAAGGAGTGGTGTCAGAAGACAAGGAATAAAAAAGACGGGAGTAGAGTGACGAGGTGGTGGGGTGTGGGAGATTTTTAAAATAACTAGATAGTAAACAAAATGATACATAGAGAGAACTAATAAAGGGGGAGGGTGGAGGGAGAAGACCACCACTTGTACACGCCTTCTCTCTGTTATATGGTTGCGTGGGTTTCTGAGCATGCTGATGGGGTACCAAACCTACTAAATGGCTACGTACTGCATAACCTGTAGTTTTATGTTCATCATGTTTATCGACAAGGCAGTTCTCAGTTTATTACGAGCCAGTTTTCAGAAAGAAGAGTAGGACTCTAATATGCTAATCATACTAATAGTTCCCTGTCCAGTTGGTATGTTTTGAGTTTGAGCCTCGATCTGCAGTCATTAATAACTTATTTGAGCTATTTTTTATGTAACTTAAAAATATGGAAGGAAAGAGTGAATCTCTGGAAGCCATTATTTTCTGCACATAAACATAATTTATATTACTTAAAAAAGGTCTTGCTGAGTGACCATGTTTACTACGGAGTGATGTACTGTTAATGTTAATCCCATGGCACTTAAAAATATAACTTAGACCAAAACAAAAAATGTGTTTCGGGCAACCCGACACTACCTAGCAAAACCAGCAGAAACTAAAGTTTCTTGCGTTCAATCCTAAATGTTTTAAGTGAATTCTCAGTGTATTTAAAAAAACAACTAACTACCCTACCAATACTTTTTGAGACCGTTGCCCGAAACACACACTTTTTTGCCTTAATAAAGATATAAAACTGTATACAGTTATGAAATATAAACATGATAAATGTGGGATGTTGTATTTTTAAAACCTGATTCGAACAGGCAATCAACTAACCTGATGATATTTATTTTTCAATAATTTATCCGTTTACGTTATTTTATTTTTTATTTAAATGCAAAATAATTCTACCATGACTAACGTAATAACTTGATGCAGTTATAACTGCATGCAATTATAAAGTTATATTTATTTATAACTGCATTCAGTTATCTGGTAGGTCGGCCTTAACAAAAAAGTGATTCGTTTCCCGTAACTCAACCGACCTGTTAACTACGGAGTGATGTACTGTTAATGTTAATCCCATGGCACTTAAAAATAGAAGTAACTTAGGCCAAAACAAAAAATGTGTTTCGGGCAACCCGTCCCTACCTAGCAAAACCTGCAGACACTAAACTTTTTTGCCATCAATCCTAAATGTTTTAAGTGAATTCTCAGTGTATTTAAAGAAAATAAACCTACCTACCCTAACAAGATTTTTGAAACCGTTTCCCAAAACACACACTTGTTTGCCTTAATAAAGATATAAAGCTGTATACAGTTATGAAATATAAATGTGGGATGTTACCTTCCCCAGGAATTTTTTAAGGAGTATGGACAAAATTGCAGACGACGAAATGGGGGTAGGTGGCGGGAAGGGGGTGCCCTACCTCCCGCATCACTATTTATTTTGGCCGATGAAAATAAGACATTTGGCATATATCTGGCATCATATAAAATCATATGAAATGAAATAAAAATATACTAAAAATGTCGTTTTAATGTGATTAAATTTATTTATTTCACCTATTTATCAATAAAAAAGCACCATTTTATCATTTATATCAGAGTTTAAAAACATCAACAGCAGGTTACAGTTTTAAGCACATGTATGTTCATTTAGCACCAGCAGCTCAATTAGTTCACCTATTTAACAATAAAATAACATTTTACCATTTATATCAAACTTTAAAAAAGTTACAGTTCTTAGCAAAGTTATGTTCATTTAGCACAAGCTCATAGCGCAGAGCGTCGATTCTTCTCTCCGTGCTAAACCTCCACTGCTTTCAAGAAATCGAACTCGCTGATGGAGTCATTCATTCAAATTATCCGCCATACTGAATCATCCAAAACGGCAAACAAATCTCAAATTCAAGGTATTGTTAATTAACTTTAATTTAATATCGGAAGACGCGATCCTTAACTTTCCATTCACTAGGCCTATTAAGTAGTTACCACCAATTACCACCAATATGAATCCAGTTATAGAAGCAAGGGTGCAAATGAGTATGCAAACACGCGTCGTCTGTGTATAAAAGTGCCTGCAGCAAGTACACAGTAAACCTATGGGAAGCCATAACCGTCAAAATGTGGATATTTACAAACCATCCAATGACAGGCCATTTAATTCAACATGAAGTCATTTGATGACGTACATATTGATTCGATGCGACGTGTAAACTCTGTTTAATTCTGAATTGTGTTTTATGGCCAAACTGTCACTCAAGATGACCTCTATGTCTAAAATTATGTCATTTACAGAGTGGCGTGTATTAAGTAGTCTTCCTGTAACAAGATGCACAAGACGGCCTGTATCACTCTACTGGCTTGAATAGTCTAAGGCCTACAGGAAAATAGTTTTTTAAAAAATCAAAGGCTATAACTCTGATTAGTCTGATGCAACTGGTTTTGAACTTGTGTCCAAGTTCAGTGGCGTAACCTAGAAAACGTCTTCTTCTGCAGGGACTAACAACTTAACAAGAGGCACTACCCGTTGATTCAACTTCCCTGTGTCTGTCCCACACATTGAAAAGAAACTTTACTGTAATATTAACTAAATAAAATACAATACAAATTTATTGGTGGAAAGAAAGTCGCGTTGTCGTGGGAAACAATGCGACACCCGACAACACGACATTGTGTTACGACGTCGCGACATTGCGATACGACAACGCGACACTTATTTCGCGATGACGTATCGCAATGTGGCGTTGTCGTATCTATATGTCGAGTTGTCGTATCGCATTGTCGCATTGTCATATCGCAATGTCACGATGTCGAATTGTCGAGTGTGGCATTGTTGCCCACGGCAATGCGACATTTTATCTGGCCCCAACCGGACACCGTTTGAAACTGCACATAGCTGCAGCATTTTAACCTTCTTCGTCCAGCTAGGTTCTGTTCTGTTTCTTGTTGTTGTTGTTTATTTAGTAGTAAACAAACTGGGGGTACAAGGACAGTTTATTTCATTGGCGTTTTATGCAACGAGTCAGTAAATTTATCAGCCGGCAAGCAAACCAACAAATTTAAAACTCGTTACAACCCCACTCAAAGAAAACTCCCCCAATACGCCCAGTTTCTAAACTGCTTATACATAATTGATAATACAACTTGCTACTTTTTTAATCAACCCCAAATAAAAAAACTGCAGATCGGGTAATCAATATCTTTCAAACCCAACACCGCAGATGATTTTAGTCTCGGCTGTTAAACAAAGTCGGAAGGAACAGATCCCAGTTTGTATACTTGCTATTTTTTTTGGAAGGGTGCAACTTTTCAAATCACACGACCCAAACCTCTTTAACGCACTTTTATATCTTGAATGTCTTTAAACGGTACCCAACTATTGAAATCCTAAATTGTAACCTTTCCATTTAATCAATGCATGTTTCTTTTTGTAATCACGTCGTACTACTTTTTCAATTCTGAATATTTCTTGAACGGCTTTGAACATTTCCATCAATGTTTTGGTTGTTCAAATCTTTTATTTTGTACGTCACAGGATTTATATATTGAATTTCATCCATAACAAATATTTCTTCGGTCCAATTTAGAGTATAACCTTTTTCAAACGTTCTTTTATATTTGCTAATTCTAACCTTGTCTCCTATTTCGAACTCTGGAAAAGCTTTATTAATTTTCATCTTTCCGTACAAGTTGAAATACACTATTTCTTTATTTTTCTCATCACTGGCCTCAATCGGTGTCATTTTAATACTCCGATGTTTTGTATTATTGTATGTATCAACCATCGCCTATAGCAGGTCTGAATATGTATTTGTGTTGTTTGCTGTAAAATATTTCCACATCCTCTCTTTCAACGTTCTATTAAATCGTTCAATTACTACAGCTTTTCCGAAATTAAACGTGTGATACATTTTGATATTATTATCATCAAGAAATTGCTAAAATATTTTATTGTAAAATTCTACTCCCTGGTCAACCCAGAGCAATTTACATTGTCATCCTGTACTTATAATCTTTTGGAAAGCTTTAGTAATTTCTATACCAGTTTTATTCAAAACAGGCATAACCCAAGCAAATTTACTAAATACATCAATAACAGTGAGCATGTATTTGATACCTTTATTATATTTTGAAAACGATTGCATATCAACCAAGTCAGCCGACCATACTTTATCTATTTCATTAACAATCACGCGGCGTTGAGTAAACTTTCTTCGTATAGGTTTATGATGTTCATCGGCTAGCTCATCAGTCCATCGCAACGCCTGTTCTTGTTTTTTGGCTCTCCAAGTCCTAGTTTATATTTTGCACTAATTACAGGCTTGACTATCACATTCTTAGCGATCTTTTCTCCTAGTGATTTGGATATGCTCGTTTTTAAACCGGTCAGCATGTTTTTATCACACATTGATTTATTACTAGGTCTTTCTTCATAACAATAATCATGATCTTTGCAAATAGCATCTAACTCATTTGATGGTTCTCCGCTATCAAGAGGATTACCCGGACCGCAATATTTATAACCAGGAATTGTTAGCCCCTTTTTGGGTAGCAAAGGAAGCAAAGCCTTTTGGATATCAATATTCCCACCTTGTGTACTTTTAACAAATTCCGCAAGACGCACATGTTGCTTTTAACATTTTTCTACCATTTTTTGTTAAAATATACTGAGGATTAACATTTTCATTAATTGTCTTTTCTTTCACGCAGTAACTCATATATAATATATGATTAGACTAAACTTTATTTTTCAAAATATGATCGTATTATGTTTTCATTTTCCACAGGTTTGTAAGGTTTTAATATTTTATAAAGAATATCGTACATACTGTTTCTTTCTTGCAACTTTTTAACAAAGTACACACAGAAATATCCACACAAACACTTGTTTTATCTTGATACTGGATGGTGTTGTATTTTGTGTCGGGTATGTCAGCTTCGTTTGGTGGACTCAAGCCAAACGGATCAAAATAATACTCATTACAGTAGCAAGTCCAATGTGTACCAGGTGCAGTATAATCATCAAGGTTAATAATACCGCTTTCTTGTTTATTTTATTTTGTCGGTAATTTGTTCTTGCTAAACACTCCCCTAAAGTTTTTAATGTCTAACCGCTTAACCCACTTTATTATGTCTAAGTTAGAGATAGGCTCGTTTTTAAAAATTAACTTTTTTATACAAATGGGATACTTCTATATGGTCTAAATAGTGAATCTACTTGTAAACATTTGACTACTCTCAAGCCTTTCCCTTTCCTGCCTGCTTGTAAACCTTTTCCCGTCAAAATGATATATAGGGTCCTATAGAAACCACAGCGTCCGAACGCAATGACATAGTAGGTCCGCACTGTACTGCAAACATGGACTTGAAACTACAATGAAAGAGACAAAAAACAACAGAAAGGGTGGTGAAGACAGGGTTACCGACTTGGAACGGTCAGTAGGCAATAAGGCCTACTGGTTACATTGAATCGATTTTATATGCGCACAATCCTCGCTATTACCCTGTCTTCAGCGTCCAAATAGACAATACAGTGTAAACAAAACTACATGGAACCATGGAACAAAAAACAACAGAAAGGGTGGTGAAGACAGGGTTACTGACTTGGAACGGTCCATAGGCAATAAGGCCTACTGGTCAGTAGGCAATAAGGCCTACTGGTTAGCTTGAATCGATTTTATATGCGCACAATCCTCGCTATTATCCTGTCTTCAGCTCCCAAATAGACAAGACAGTGTAAACAAAACTACATCCCATCAAACGGAAATCTCTAACAAAAAAGTCCACATCCATAGAAACCAACTAAAGATATACATACACAATAATAAACATCTCAGGATGTATCCAGAATCGTACTGAACAACCATAGTAGTTGCAGCTAAAGAGAAAACCAATCTAGGGTACGACCAGAAAACCCGAGGGACGAAAGCTCATGCACCCACCTCCCTTAGATGGGGTTTCAGTTCGTACAATCATAGAGTCCCAAGAGTAGTCCAGTCATCGCCCAGTCATCGCACAAGTGAAAAGTGAAGCGTAATGACTGACTGTAGAGGGGTCAATCACTAAACATGCAGTGCGCTGTAAAACCAAGGGGTTATATCCTTTTCTGACGAACTTCCTGATTAAATTTGTAAAGCGGTCAGGAAACCCGTCAGACCCCTTTAACTTTCGAAGTTTATAGACCACATCTCCATAAAATGAGGGTTGTGATATGCCGCTAATAAGAGATCCAATTAAAGGAATTCCCAGTTTATCAATAACTACATTTTCTTCATAGAGAACCAGAGCATAAACTTTATAATTAGCCGCAGGAGGTATATTTAGTTTATATCTCAAATTTAGTTGTTTTGGATCAATACTGACTTCATCACCCTTGTAACTTAAATCGAAATATATCATTCCAAAGAGATTTTTAAAATTACCCACATTGAGTAAACCGTTTCCAACTTCCAATCTAGCTGATTGTAAATAGCAATTAGTATAAGCATCATTTACCTTAAACGTATCCAAAAGATGAGGATTTTGTGCTTGAGAAAAGCTCTTGTCTGACCTTTGCAGATAAACAAAAACATGTTTTGGACTTTTAACACCAGCTGTTATTCTAAACACATATTCGTTTGCTTGGGTACTTCCGCTTTCTTGTATAATTTCACGAAGATAAGTCCATCTTGTTGATGTCATATGATTTGACAGAACATAAGCCAAACCATTTGAGTTAAATATCCTTTTAGGTATCCACAAAACTCATTTATTAATAACCAACCGGCCATCATCACCAGCAGCTTTGAAAAGTAGCACATCATCAGCCGCCAGTTGCAAGCTACTCTGAATTTGACCAGGAGGAAGCATGTTTGTTTCTAAACCTTCTAAGAAGGAATATTTATTTAATGGAATTATAGAGTCAACTTTTTTATTAGTTATGTTTAAAGTATGACGAATAGCAAAACCTAAATTACAACCAGCTTGATCATTTTGATATTCTGCAGTAGCTGTATTGTCTAGATAAAAGTATTAATGTGTTCCCGTTGTTTTTGCATAATCGCAGACATTTCAAGCAAACTTTTAACGTTAACAAATCTATGAAGATTATTTCCATCATAAACTGTTTTTCCATTTTGCTTTAATTGCATTTGATCAATCCAAAACCGTTAATTAGAGCAATTTCATCAGCGGCTGCAAAAGCAGCTCCATCAGCAAGCTTGTTTACTTGAAAACTGATTTAAAAATATGCGTTATATCAATCAAAGTAAGAACTTCTGTCATTTATTGTAAATTGGTAGCTACTTTTCATTTGTCTGATAGTATTTGCAGGTAAAGTTATTGGGGTATCGAAGTGAACAGGTACATGTTCATATCTAGTATTATATTTATCACTTCGAAACATCTATGTATACTAGCAATTATATTAAATTAATCGTTTAATTCTTGCTTGAATTCCTCTTCCGGATAGTAATCTGTTAATGTTTTCATTTACATCTTCTTCAATTATATTATCAGCCACAACATCTTTTGTGGCAGCTTTTGTAAGTTCTTTTAAAATTATCTCACATTTTAGTTTAGGTTTAATAACTGAAACTAATTTATCAGCAGCCATTTTACCTACTTCATCTTTAAAGTTTTTTACAACCATTCTCTATGATTTGTTTTACGGCAGTTTCTAATGCTTTCTTGCCTGCTGTTTTTACAGACTCACTAAATATTTTTGATCCGACTTTTGAAAAAAATGTCAAATATACCGGCTTCAGTCAATCTGTCAACTTCAATATAGGTTCCCGTGCTAGTATCATAAACTTTTTTAATCGCGTCATATAACATATGTTAGATAAAACGTAAGTTACTCAACTCGTATTACGTTAATTCTTTCAAAACAAATCGAAATGATGTGTGGACACCTTTGAGATTAATAATTTTACTGGAGAAATCGATTATGTAAATAGTAATACTGTTAATGATCGTTTTGTTTACTCCACAGAACACCGACTCTTATCGGTTCATCTTTGAAAGGATATGACCTCGTAAGTTCGGCTGTACTTATTTCATAAATAACATCCATATATGATCCATCAACAATAGAATTACTTATCAAATCACAGTGGCTGTATAAAGTATCAATAGCATTTGTTATGTTTGGTACTACTGTCCCAAATTTAGTTTCTCTAATAACCGCATCTTTGTCAAACCCAATCAAAGTGAGAAAGTTTGATTCCCTTAAATCGAGCATAAAGTTATTATGAATGGTAACTAAGCATGTGAAACTTGATGAATCAAATTCAGTTCTTATCGGGACAGGCGAGTCATCAGGTAAATCACCGTTTACTGTCAATGTTTCTTTTATATAATTATCAATATCTGCATAACTGTAAATTTCATTTGTAAATATAATTGGTTTTGGATCTTTATCTTTTCCATAGTGATACCTTATCACTTTGTTATTAAAATCCTCGCTAATATTATACCATGAGTAAGTCATAGAATTAATCTTATCGAGCCCAACACCATATTGTTTGTTCTCGTCTAATATCAATGGTCTATCAAATACTGTTGTAAAAATACTCGGTGTATTTGAGCTATTAATTATTGAAGCTCTTTCTGATGATAATACATTTTTTTGTTACATAGATAAAATTATTCACCTATATAAAACAGCTTAAACTCGATTTTCCAAAATTGGAAACTTGAGTAGTGTTACTTTGTATAATTGGACTGAAAATTAATGCCCTATTTTTTGTGAGATATAATTTGAATACTTCTTTTAGCATTTATTTGCCGTTTTCTTCTATTGTTGGATATAATAACGTGTTTTGTTCTGCTGTATTATTAAGAAGAAAATGTATTTCGTCCCCTCCTGTATAAGTAAAGTCTATTTCAAATACATAACTTCCAGATTTCTTAACAAATTATCCAGCAACAACAGCATCCACGGACAAATATTCTTCACTTTTTATAAATGGATTGGTTATAAAAGTAAACGCGTCGAGAAAATATTTACGATTAGTTCTTTCAGGTGGTTTTTGTGTTGGATGCGATACAAAATTTGTTCTCACGGGAGTCAACAAAGGTATCTTGTATAACGCATATTCCGTCTATTGTTGCTTCAAATATTATAATCCGACTTGCATAGTCCACTTTTGCTTGCAACTCATCAATTATACCAAGAAGTGCTGTGTGACGACTATCAGACTTTTGAATAAACTGTTTAAACAAAACTATTTCGCCGTCAAAAGCTTTGCTCCTATCAACCTGGGCAGCTGTCAATTGCTTTGAAACATCATCAATAGCAGTTTCAAGTTTATCAGTGTCAACCAGTTTGTTCAGAGCAGTCTCCAGCGACTTACCGTCAACCATTTCCTTTTTGATGTCTTTAAACTCTTTGTTGATATCGTCAACGTTAGTGCTTGTCTGCCCATTTAATATTTTTATTTGAGTTTTTTCAGCAGCAAAAGCAGTTCTCATTTGTGTCGTAGCATCAGCAATAGCAGCTTCAAGTTCATTGTTATCAGCCATTTGTTTATTGAGTTCTTTAATTCGCTCGTTAATACTTTCAACACCAACTTGTATTTTTCCGCCTAACTTTTTATAAAGCTCCCTGTCATCTTCCAGTCCATCTTCTTTCTTTTCTAACACTTTCAAAGTATCACCCAGAAGTTTTATTTCATCTTTCAAACCTTTTTTAATTTCTATCATTTTTTCACGGTTTGTTTGTAATTGCTTTTGTATCAGACTTATATTGTCACCAACACCAGTTGTCAATTTTTTCATCTTGTCTGGAATTTTATCAATACTATAATCACGTATGCTTTTTGTTATTCTTCTTTGAGCAAATTGCCTTGTTGCTACATCGTCTGTTTTTTCTGGATTACTCATTTCCAAGAACATTACAATGTCCCATTATATAATATATAATAGATTAAATTTCGCCGTTGAAGAAATATAAAAAGATCGGACAGCGAAAGTAGCATTCAAGGAGGACAGTCAACCACAAAACACAGAAATAAACAAGCAAACAGACAAACAAGAAGGCAAAAGCAATAATAAGTACAAACGACATCACAAACACACACGGGTTGACAATAGGTCTACCGCCTTGGAACGGTCAGTGTCAAAATAGGCCACTAGGGGTTTAAACCGGTTCTAGGGTGCACCAAACCTCACACTTACCCTACTGTCATCCCATTAAAACAGGAGTTTCTTTTGACCAACTTCCTATGACGATCAAGATACAGAAAATCGTACTGTTTGTCAGTTGCTTTTCTGTACTTCTCTTTGCTAACACCCTGTTCGTTGAAAAGCATACCCAGCTCACGATTAACTGGAGTCGCGAAGAAAATATAGTGAGAACAGTTCAAACGAATATCTTGTTGAGTTTCGTAGTAGGATTGCGACAAGTAAATCACGCAACAATTTTTATGTCTGCTTTGGATGAAATAATTGACAATATCGCAAACATAATCATCAAAAATAGCTATTTTTTGAGTATCAGAATCCAAATCATTCACAGGGATAACTTGATCAATTCAGCATTCTAGTATGTCTTCAACCGGAATTTTATTCTTTTTTGCTATATTTTCAAGTGTTTGTGACAAGACCTTGTACTTTGACTGTTCCAAGTTTTTAGCAAACAAATATATCGTGTCGTAGTAAACCAAAGGTTTTAACAACATGTGAACTAATGTGTTTGTCTTGCCAGATCCTGAATTACCACATATAAGCATTCCAAAACAACAGTCTGGCATGAAGTTCCATATCTGTTTGAAATTACCGTTGTCTGTCTTCATATCATAGTTTGGAATTTCCATAATAATAATACTTGGATAATACTAATTACAAACTAATTTTAACTTGTGTTATTTTAATCTAACCCTATAGTATACATGACTTTGTTAAAGTGGAGAGAATTAGCGAATAAAATATCTTGTTAAAGAATATGAAAATAAAGTTATTAAAAAAAGACTAGAAAAGGGAGCTAGTCGTGAATTATACAAAAACATATTTAAACCGGTAACTAGTGAAATAAAAGATCATTCAGTACAGTTAACTGAGCAGTTAGCTACTCTTCCAGAAATAAGTCAGCGGTTAGCTACTCTTCCAAAAATAAGACAGCAATTAGCCGTTCTTCCTAGAGCTATTGGTGAGGAAGTACAAGAAAGAGAAATGTAGCAGGAAATATTTTTTGTGCAATGTAATTGAAGAAAACCGAAAATGCTCATGTAATTCATAGCACTAATGTGCAATGCACTAAATGCAGATATACAAGTAAAATAAAGTTAAATGTCGACTTATTATACGGATTATAGGATTATATCATATTTCGTCCAAAATGCCTCAAATTCTAACATTTAAAATGATTAGTTGTTTGGTGCCTTTTCATTGACCGTGAACATACTTCCTCTGGTATCTGTCAAGTGTCGATACAACTAATATACTTGGTATACTAAATGGAGAGCATAGCCCATATTAAAATATTGTTCGTCGTATTTGAAATCGTTTCTATAACGAGTCCTGTGAGACATTAACAATATGCGATTAAAGTCAATCACGCGAGGGATTTCCCTTGATGAAGTAAAAACGTATTGGTTTCTTATAATGATTGTAAAACCAGATCATTGGATCCTTTGATCATGTTGATAGGCTTAATGTCTGCAGATTCACGATATCGTTTTGCTCTTAAGATAATACCTCGGTTGTTCTAAATAATACGGCATATCATATGCACAGAGTCTAGCCTATAGTATTGTATGGTAGCAATTATTCATTACTAACATATTGATGTTAAGTCGTTTCTAAAACGTTTCTAAAACGAGTCCTTAACAACATGCGATATGAGATTAAAGTAATTATTTTCTAAACAGGAATCCTGCGAGAAAAGCAACAATCTCTGCCAGGGTGTCTTCATTCACTTTCACCTCTGTCATCGACTCAGACAGTAGTCAACAATCTCTGCCAGTGTGTCTTCATTTACTTTCACCTCTGTCATCGACTCAGACAGTAGTCAACAATCTCTGCCAGGTTGTCTTCATTCACTTTCACCTCTGTCATCGACTCAGACAGTAGTCTGCTGTATACTAATGTATCATATGAACACAGTAAAATATCAAAATGGGCGCCGAAGATTGAGTAACAATCGTGCGAAAGACCTCTTATTTTGAACACTTTAAGATGTATTTAGGTTTGTACTTTACTTTTAGGTACGCTGTTTAAATATATGAGATTTTAGAAAGTGCTAGTAACAACACGCGCTATGCTGTAACCTATGTCAAAAGCAATGGTGGGGTCCGATCTAGAAGCATTTTGAATGTTTTAACGGCAACTTTATCATGATATGCCGACGAATAATCTTTATTCTACCACAATATAATTATTAGTCTTATTAACTGTTTATTCTCTTAATTATCGTGGTACAGATCTTGTGTAAACCGTTCATGTAAAGTTGAAACAGAACAAAATGAGTGCCTCATTGTCATGAGTATATAAGATAAATTGCTGAGACGTTGTCAGTGGTGAAATGTGTTTGCCAGGAACGGCAACTATGGGTAGGGAATAGCCGTTCACGTGATGGATTTCTCCTGATGGAGTTGAACGTTATTGGATCCGTAGAATAGTTGTAATACACAGATGATTGGATAATATGTTAACGTCGTTTACACATTATTGATAGAGGTTTATTTACAAATTGTATGGTTAATCATTTGAAATAACTAGACAGGCGATTAATGTGTTTGTTCCATCTATAACCGTTGTATACAGGTGTTAGTAGTGGTGGACCTTGTATAACCAGTTCAACATTGAAGCACAAAAGTAGTAATGGCAGTCCGAATCATTAACAACTATATGCCCATGAGTTTTCAAAAATAACTGAAAATCCAAAAAATAATGCAGTCAACAATGAGTCGTTTATTTAAGTTTATGCAAACGTTAGGTATTTATTTTTTCTCCCTATTTTCATAAACAAACGTCACTCGAATCTTGTCATGGCTTCTCTGTCTCAAATGATCAATTATTTATCCCATTATTATATTAATAAACCGCCGTAGTTCGTCCGTAGTTTGTCTGGCATTGGTTGTTCGCAAATATTTCTCCCTATATATAATGCTGCTTGTCTCGGAGATCCCACAATTCGAAAGTTGGCGTTGTATATACATAAACAAAATTGTCTGCTTTTTAATTTAGTAGTTTGACGGTAATGTGTAATACGCAGGCCGCATAACAGTTTATTTAACATATTTGAAATGGTTTCTTAAAATAATCTTGTGAAACGTTGACAATATAAGAAGACGATTATATCCATTCATCTAATATGAAAACTTCTTTCATACTCATTGTATTCGATCCATAGAACGATTGCAACCAGAGTTTGATCATTTGATAGACTTTACGATTTGGATTCCCAAAATTGTTTTGACCTTTAGCATGTTATGACATAAAAATAATAAGAAATATGAATAATGTTTTTCTTCTATTTATAACACGTTAAAAGATATTTTGTATTGGTGAAAAAACGAACCTTTAAAATAATCACTTCAACATCCGAACACAAATGTTCTCAATTCCAATAGGAACTAACTAGACAATGGAAACACAATCTCACAATCATCAACAAAGACAGAAGTGTACATTGTTGGCCCGAGTACTTGGAACAGGGATAGTGTATCTTGCGAAAACTGGCAAGACAGATAAAAGCCTAACAAACATCATGTGTGATCAAAATATAAGAAATGGCATAGTCGTATACGAGTATTAAGCATGTACTGCCAACACCATGAAACAAACATGAAAACAAGAATTAGTGGCTACAAGTTGTCATTTACAAGTTCATCGTAACTTCGCTATTTTCTTAATGGCATAAATGAAAGGCCCCGCAATATCGCTGACATCGCAAATAGTTCTCCAAGTAACACACATAGGACAGGTTTGGCATATTTGTTATTTCTTTTAGTTTAAACTAAGCAAACCCAACTGCTAAAGTGAAATATTGCGGTCACGTTTGATCCTCGTCCGTCGTCTGTTTTCCGTCAATCAACAATTATTAATTAAAAAAAAAAATAAAAAATTTAAAAATCGATTTATACGAAATTTCACATTCGATTCCAGAGGTAAGGTCGTTTTTTTTACAAATAATGAAAATAGTGCATATATTTATATATTATACCTCATTTGCATATTCCACTCTTTATTTAATGTGACGTCATCCGGTCCATAAAGTTGCATATTGACCGGGCGCCCGGTCCGATAGCTATATTAACGGACGTGTGAAAAAAACGACGTCAAAATAAATCATACAACTTGTTGATTTAATTTGTTGGTCAGATTCGGTATAATATAACAAATAATGTATGGTGCTTCGGTCCATATGAAGTTTATGGACCTGGCAGTCAGACCTAGAACGTTATATGGACCTCAGCTTCGCTTCGGTCCATATAACATTCTAGGTCTGACTGCCCATTCCATAAACTTGCATATGGACCTCAGCACCATACATTATCTGTTAAATATATAGCTTTAATGTTTATTGCGAGGCTAGACTAGTTTCGAGATGATAAACATAAGTTTCGATATATATATATCATACGTTATACTATTATTGTGAATCATACATTGATCATGTGCTTTCTTCTTTCTTTTCCTATAACGCAAGGTCTACAAACATAGTATACACCATGTCACGATTTATTGTTGGTTTTCCTTATGTCGTTTAGATTCTGCAAAGGCATATCGTCCGTCTGTCCGTAATCCATTTATTCTGCGTGCAACTCATCAAAATCTACTATATGGTCATTGGTTTCGCCTTTAAACAAAACATATTATTATAGTAAGTTCTTGATGTAAATAAATTCTGAAAAGGGTATCCTTTGGAAGCAACGAACAAACACAAAGTATAACACGACTTATATAATATTGCATTCTCAGAGTATGGATAGATAAAACTATTACGGTAATTTTATAATGTGAATTATTTAAAAACATTAACATGATATAGGATTTACGTTTTTCACTTAGACTTTGTACTCGATTATCTCACATTTAATTCAAGCAGCATATTTTATATAAAATATATGAGACTAGTATCAAAAACATTATAAAACCTTATTACTTAAATGTTTTACAATAAATACAGAAACTATAATTAATAATAACCTTGTCATTATAACGAAATAAGGAAACAATGTTTTACATTTTAAAATTACATTATTTTGTATTGAAATAAGAATCAGCTAATAATTTCTGTAAATCAGGCAAGTTAAAATGTTGTTTTCTCGCAAATTCGGGTTAAAAGGGATATCCGGCATATACTTTATAACTGTTTTAATTGCATAAGCACTGCAGCACATAGACTAAGTTATTTAGTTTGTAAATTAAGTTCCCAATGTTTTTTATGTCTGTTGCTTTGTATGTTGATAAAAGTAAACTTCTAATGTAAACCCCGTGCTACGAATCTGTAGTGTTATTTTTTACTGGTCCTTTGCGACCAACGAGCCCAATATATGTGGCTTTGAAGTAGAATACCGCTTAAGCCGGTGCTAGGGTGCGTGAGAAGTGTTGCTTCTTTCATTACTTCTCATGAACAGACTCAATAAAACCGAATCTGCTGCTTTATTCTCTTAATTGTGTTTGTTGCTCTCAAAGGATCACCTTTATCAGTATTTTCTAAACATGTAGTCTTTTTACAGAATGGACGTTGTCATACTCACACAATGCCGTCTATTTTCAGTATGGGCCTTGTCAGACCCAGACAATGCCATTTATTTGCAGTATGTCGTTATCATTCTCACACGATGCCATCTATTTGCAGTATGGTCATTGTAATACTCACACAATGCCGTCTATTTGCAGTATGGGCGTTGTCAGACTCACACAATGCCGTTTATTTGCAGTATGATCGTTGTCATACTCACACAATGCCATCTATTTGCTGTATGGTCATTGTAATACTCACACAATGCCGTCTATTTTCAGTATGGTCGTTGTCATACTCACACATTGCCGTCTATTTGCAGTATGGGCTTTGTCATACTCACACAATCCCATTTATTTGCAGTATGTCGTTGCCATACTCACACAATGCCATCTATTGTTAGTATGTTGTTGTCATACTTACACAATGCCGTCTATTTTCAGTATGGTCGTTATCATACTCACACAATGCCGTCTATTTGCAGTATGGGCTTTGTCATACTCACACAATCCCATTTATTTGCAGTATGTCGTTGCCATACTCACACAATGCCATCTATTGTTAGTATGTTGTTGTCATACTTACACGATGCCGTCTATTTGCAGTATGATCGTTGTCATATTCACATAATGCCGTCTATTTGCAGTATTGGCGTTGTCATAAATCATGTTGTCTATTTGCAGGATATGCGTTGAAATGCTGGAAGTGTATAGCACACGACTGCGAGTTAGAACCGGCTAAAAATGTCAAGTCATCCGAAGTCACGTGTGATGATGGACAGAAATGCATGGTAAGAGTGATATTTCTAAAAAAACAACATTTTATCAATTTTCAAACTCGATAATAGTATATCGGCAAATATAGGCTCTACTAACGATACGTTCTTGAACACTCGTCCCTAAACAATGTTATTATGTTTCGATTCCGCGTAACCACGTAATCCAGAAGAGGAAGAGCTGGATGCCCAACTCATAAACGGCGAATTATTTTCTCATTTTCAGGTTTTATCCACACGTATCATATATCCAACAACGTTTTTCAGCTGAATGAAGAGGCATTTGTATAATTATTTGGTCTTACATAATCGGTGTTAAATATCTTTAAATCCAGAGACTACATTCCCATAACAAGCAGTACCTCTCCACTGTATCGTATGCATACATACGAAACGTATTTCATAATGTCAAACACACGTTAACAAAATATATATATATAACAGTTTTAAGAGCCTTAATTGTCTGGTTATAAAGTAAAATGACACGTGAGGCAAACACATGCTCCCATTCTATAACCAATCATTCCAATGCTATATTAAACGCCTCTATCCCGCCATCAGCAGGCACATTTTACAACAGCAGTACACCTTTTCCAAACCTACTGACGACGATGAAAATATCGTATATACATAACTTGCATAGTGTGAAAATCCTTACTCTAGAGGCGCAATATAAACGGCTTTAACCAGCCAGGCCAAACCACAAAACTGTAGCGTCGAATTATGAGTTACAAACTGATAATTCATTTAAGGCATATTCATTCACGGGTATGTCAAGAACACCTGTGCATACGCTTACCTTTAATAGGCACAAACATATTATTATATGAAATGAACACCTGGATGGAGTTTTGATAAACGGTTTTGTAATTTAATGTTGCCGTTATTTGGCGGGTTAGTTTTTTTAAGGTCATACTAATACATCGAAGATTGGTATTCATTTAATATTGCATTCTTAATTTATTAACTTATTCAAACGAGCAAAATAATCCTATAGAAACCACAGCAATGACACCGTTGTTCCGCATTGCACTATAAAACTATGCACTGATTTAAAATGTCAATGAAAAAGGCAATGCGTAGCATAATGAGTGAAGACATATTAACGACCTGGACGGTCAGTAGGCAATAAGGCCTATTAGTTAGCTTAAATCGATGTAATGTGTACACAACTATTAATTACGATCAAATTGTTTAATTACTGGTTGATAATATTCTCATTAATGTTCAGTGGTTTTGTGCTATACTGAGCAAAATAGCAAGTTAAAGCCTGTTCAAATCACTGTAAACATCGTCAGTGGTGTATCATGTGCAATGCAACGGTTCTTTTGAGTAAATGTAGTTATCGTATTAACTGTTTTATAAATGTAAGAATTCATACAGTACGACTGTATTTGTCAAATAAAACACACTATTGAGTGATTCATATAAACGTACTTAATGTATCATAGATAGAACTTCCAAGATTTGTTAATTTCATACTCATTCTGTGACTCAGAAATGTGTGTTTCAAAAACACATCGTTGGACTGGGAAATGAAAACTTGGTCATCATCTGTGTCTTATATCACATCACATTAGTAGAAACAAATGGACAAAATGCATCTGTTCTATAATGTCTGGAATCTGGACGTAGACGCCTTGTTGACTCCGACCGTTCCAATGCGGCACCATTTTTGTCAACCCTTTTTCTATTTGTGATGTCGCATAATTTGTGTCTTTTTATCCATTACGTGGTCCGGGTATTAACGTTCATACCCCGTCCAACCTCTTCTCCAAGAAGCGAAAACGGGTATGGCCGTGGTATGAAATAAGACGTCAATTTCGGATCAAAATATTGCATATTGTAAAATTAGTATTTTTAAACAGGTCATTGCGTTTTCTTTACTATACATGTTTATAAATATGTTTGTTGGTCGAAATATCCTTATCAAATTTTGCTAATATAAGCTTTCCCATCGATTAAAGTAATTAAAGCGGGACCCCATAATGGCTTGTATGTGTAATTTGTTTTGAATACGTGCTTTTAAATGACTGCCTTAACTTGCTGTTCAAATTTTGATTCTATTTTTAGTTTAAAGCTATTCAATTGCAATCGTCTGCCGCGTTGTTAGCGGTATAATAATACAAACAATCTGATACTGTTGCAAGCTCAACAGGATATTTTGATACTGTAGCTTGTGGCATATTAAGTCATAACGTATTGCTTGGTTGGAATTATCTAATTCATGACTTCTTTGGCGTAGATATTCAGGTCATCTCGATCACCAGGTAATTTCGTGTCTAGTGGAGAACGTCTAAAACACAAATGCAGGTCGAGATTAGCTGCATGATCTATGTCAATGTTTGTACAGCTATTAATGCAGGAAATATATTTATGTCATTTGACATCCGTAAGTCTGTATGATATATAGCTATTTGATTCACTTGATGACGTGTGTGGTGGTTTCAGACTATACTCAGAATAGTGTTGATCTAATTGATCGGAATGCGTCTGTACTCTTCTTCGTGAATTGTAATTTACTAGCTTCAAGTTGGATGTTTACAATACGTGAACTTATAAAGTATGTGAAGTTCTTATATTATTATTAGATAATATTTTCATCAGGTATGGATCTCCTATGTAGACACACATCTATTGTATACCCATAGATACTAACATTGTGCAACTTGTCTAATAAAGATGTAATGACATTTGGGGAAACAAACTGTTTGATTAATGTTGTCTCTAATTTTAATCTCCTTTCTATGCTTGTTATCGTTGTTAAACTATTGTTATCCATCGTCATTTTTTCCTGATATATATTATCATATAAAAAAAAGTGTGTTAACACTTGGACTTTGTCCGCACTTGAAATGAACTTGAGCATATGTCACGTGATTTCTCGTGACATCCATCTTATTCAAATGTTTGAATAATGTTATTTTTTAAAATATATCATTTGTGGCGTCTTGCTTTAGAAATAACAAAATTGTCAATAACAGTACATGCAATAATGTTATAGCTAGTTTTGTTGGAGATTCATTTATTCCATAAAAAATATGAAAGTATCAATTTGGAAATCGTCAAGCTCGTTACATTACGTGGTCTAGTATTAACTTTTATACCCCATCCAACCTCTTCTCCAAAAAGCGAAAACGGGGTTGGCTGGGGTATGATTTATTCAAAATCTTAATTTTGGCTTAAACAGTTTGCATATTGTAAAATTAAAACATCTAATAGGTAATTTTAAACAGGTTATTGCATTTTTCCAGAAAAATATATTTTTAAACGTGTCATATTGTCGGAATATCCCTTATAAAATCCTGCTAATATAAGCTTTCCCATCGCTTAATGGAATTAAGTCGGGACCAAGTAATGAAATATAAAAAAATGCAGTCTCGGTTTGATTTAGACTGTTCATGAAAGGTAGTGAAACCTGTTTGCTAGCCCTCTAGCTCCGTGATGAGCAGAACTCAATAATAATAATGTCAATAGTGCAGAAATTTAAGCCATCCCGAAGATGTACAAACCTTGTACGTTATCATTTCCCGATTGTGATAGTTATGATTGCTAACAAAGCCAACGTCACATAGCTTTAAACGTAACGTTTAGAAATACGACCAAGGCGACTAGTAATACTGATTGAAACGTTCTATGTAATTCCGCCCAGTAAGATGACTGTCATTGTCTCTCAGTAATATAATTTAAATGCAGCTAACACAACGAAACCTAGTAAGATCGTCACAAGTCGTTCTTTTGAAATCTCCTGGCTATATGTCAGCGTATAAAAAACTTATTTAACACAAAGAACATATAACAAATGCCAAACTCCGATTCTCCTGGAGCAATTTCAAAAGTCAAAGAAAAAAGGAATAACCGAAGACATTCAAAAAGCGAAAGCCCATTATTACAACACATTGATCGATAAACGTAATAGTTCTCAAACAAACAACAACACTTGTTTTAAACTCGCTAAACAAAAAATAAACCAAAAACAGCACTCAAATAAAATGCCTACGCTGTTTTAAAATATGATGGAAGCTACCGCCGCAGCCAATACTCAGGACACACATTGTCCGCCAATTATAAACTCAGTCCAAAACTATTCATCTAAAATAACGATTACACCCCTAGATTTTTCAGACATTCTCAGCAATCTAGACGTATCAAAAGCTTCTGTGCCAGATGTAATCATCCACAGACTACTCAAAGAAGACTGTCGAACTCTCAATTTCTATTATATATTCAACTTTTTATTCAGGCACGGCATGCGTACATGTGCTCAATCAGGATTTATCCCAGGAGATTATACTATCAACCAATTTTCAAATCTCTACAATGCATTATGTAAAGCTCTCATTTTCATAACAACTTAAATATCAGCCAAGAATATTGTTTCACGTTTTGAATTGTGTGCTATCCTGATTATTTTCTTCACTTTTCGTGATTATTGTATCCTGCTTTATTGTCTTACTTTTCATGCTTAAAACTATTTATGTTACTTAGCCATATCAATATGTGACTACTTCTCTGAATGGACATGGATTTATATCTACTTATATAAGCTTTGATAAGCTTGTTTACAGATCCTTACTAGTTCTAACTTTTACATAATATATATGTGAATACTACTATTGTCAACCCGTTTGTGGTGTCATATCTTGCATCGTAATCATCTTAGTAATTATTGCTTGTTTCTATATCTGTCATT